>CM076145.1:35005556-35310556 GCA_038025085.1 Tetragonia tetragonoides | reverse complement strand
GAATGAATAAAATAATCTGACAAGTATTATTAAATATTTTATGTAATTAGATTATGGGATTGAAGTGATTTGAGGTATGTCAGGCAGGTAGCTATCCCCATCTACTGCTGCTGTTGGTGAATTGTATGGTTTTGATAATGAGAACGATTCTCACATTCAAATCCCTCTCCCCTCCCCCTCTCACTCTTAAATAAATAAAAGAAAAAAGAAAGACGTCAATTTCATTTCTTTCAACAGAAAAAGAAAGATGTCTGAATTGGGTGAGAGTCTACAATACATCCTGCTCTATATATATATATATATATATATATATATACCCGGAATTGATTTGGATCCACCGATTTCTAATTCCTAGGAATTGGAATTGGTTACACTGATTCCTAATTCCTAGGATTTTGAATTGGATCCACCAGGTACCCATCGATTATTAGTGGGTACCCAGTTGTATATTAAATTCCAAATTTATTAGTTTTATTGTTAAAATTAAATATTTTAATAGTGAAAAAAACTTGCATACCCATACTTCATTTAGGAAAGTTAGCTAAGGTTCTGATGATATTGATGGAAGATCCACACATTCCTAGACTTTCTTTACAGTGGCTTTACTCATTTTTCTTCAGCGTTCTCCTTTCACCAAATTGTGGTAACTTTGCTTACTAAAATAGTGAATAATAGTGACACTGTCAGGAAAAATTAATGTATTAAAATTTCGTTTGCCGCTAGAATTGATTTTACATCGGTTACCCAATCGGTTCCAGTTCTAAAGAGCCGGGAACCGAAATTGAAATTGGTTGATACCGATTCCTAATTTTAAGAGTTGGTTGATCGGTTCCGATACTGCGTACCCTGGATTTTTTTCTCACACACACACATATATATATACACACCGGTTATGATTCGGGTTAAATTTGGTTCGAGTCTAATTGGGTCGACCTATATTCGGGTTCGGTTTACACACCCACAAAAATCAAGTGAAGTGAAACAACCTCCCTCCTTTCTTTCTCCTCCTTCTCTCTAGAACCCTAACCTTTAGTAGAGCATATTTTTAGGCCGGGAGGGCCGATTTAGGCCGGGAGGGCCTGCGATTGATGATTTTTATGACGTTTAATCTTGATTTCTAGCTTTTTTTCGTTCCGAGTAGAATAAATTCTCTCCCTTTGTGGAGTTTTTAGGGATCTTCGTATCTTTCTTTCTATAAGATTCCGTTTTTCGCCTATTGTGCGATTGATTTTTAGTAGAAGCAGTATGAATTTGGGGACCAGATATACACACGATCGATGGAATCATACAGAGCTTTGTGGGCAAGCGATAGCGTTACTTGTGGTGAAGATCTCCACTCCCGTGAAAGATGAAGATACATCAAAGAAAGCACATGGTTACTATGTATGTTGGGAGTCGCACCTGAGTATTCTAGTATATTGGCTTGTTAGCGGATTTTTGTTGTTTCTATTGATTTAGTATATTCTAGGGTTATTTTTTTATTGTAGATGCCGTATGGTTTTTCTATGAATGAAAGTCTCTTATTCCCCTCTCAAAAAATATATATTCGGGTCCGGATCGAATTCGGTTCGAATTGTACTTCGGATTTGTACTTTTTTGGATCATCTCGGGTCGGTTCATACGGATCGGACTTATATCGGGTCAGTTTTGGTTTGAAAGATTTTGGGTCGGGTTAAAATCGGTTTGTGTCATGTCGGATGAGTTTCGGATTCAAGTTCAAAACTATCGGGTCAATTTCGAGTCACACTATATTTTGATCCTACATATACAAAATTCCACTCAAATCATCAAATTGGGTTAACACTAACTAATGCCTAGTGTATAACCTATGAATTCTTTGGTAAAAAGTAATTATTTTCATTAAAAAATAGCGATCAATCAATACAAGGTTTGGTTTATTTTGGTTTTGGGTCATGTTCGGTTCGGGTCGGATTTGAATCAGATTGTGTTTAGTTCGGTTGTAAACCAAATCGGTTTCGGTTGTAAATGGTTCGGTTCAGATTCGGATACTGGTCATCGTCGGGTGAATGACACTTCGGTATCGGTTCAAACCATTTCGGATAATCGGTTCTAAATTGGATTGTCATTATTCAGGTAAATTCGATTTCAGGTCAATCGGGTTGGATAATCGGTTTCGTGTTAGGATTGTCAGGTCTACTTATACAACCACTTTTCAACGTTGGTTTATGTAGTCAAGATGGACAACATTACTGACTTATATAACTTTTCATTGTTGTTTATTTTCTCGATTAGTTGGATCGATGGGAATGGCTTCAAATAGTTTGATGTTTTTTTTTGTTTGTTTCCATTAGCATTTTGATATGCGTCGGTTGGAGACAATGGCTGGCCATTGTATTTCACGTGAATCAGGCGGGTTCATCACTTCTCGAAGCAAATGCTCATGACTCATGAGTCATGAATCACGATTTTAACTTTTAATAATAATAATAATAATAATAATAATAATAATAATAATAATAATAATAATAATAATAATAATGAAAAATTACATTGAGGTATACTGAGATTTGGCGAAATTGCAGAGAGATATACCCACGTTTGACTAAATACATTGAGGTATACTCCTGACTACTTTTAGAACATTGACCAAAGTCAAACTTATTTTAGGACATAAATATCCCTAGTATACCTCATTGAAAGTTTAAAAAATAAATAAATTATTGTGTAATGATTTCCCACTTTTTTCCTTTTTATTAATTAATAAATTTCGTGGCTCGATTTAAACAATTCTCTCATCATGCAAAATTGATTCAAGTCTAATCTTGTGTCTGCACAAAAAAAAGCTATCGAACTAAAATTATGAGAGTTTGATGCTAATTATATGTCGATCTTGGTAACAAATTTGAGCACGATATGACAAAATCTGCAAAAGATATACGAGCATGCAGTGCAAAGTAAGTGGGAAATCATTGCATAATAAATTTTTCTATAAACTTTCAATGAGGTATACTAGGGGTATTTATGTCCTAAACTTAGTTTGACTTTGGTCAATGGCAAAAAGTGGTCATGGAGTATACCTCAGCGTATTTAGTCACACATGGGTATACCTTTCTATAATTTCGCCAAACCTTAGTATACCTCAATGTAATAAGAATGATCAACCCATTATCCCTTGCACTTTGATTGGTTTCTTGGCTTTTCGCTCACACGCATTTATTTGATTATCTGGTGGTGCTGACTGCTGCAAAGACATTAGCAAACACTTTGTTTTCCTTTACCCCGAACCCCACCAAATGTTGTGATTGATCACTAATTCACTACCATAATCTGTAAGAGGACTAATTGAGGATAAGAACGACAAAATAAATAATCCTTCTTGAGAAAAATGTTACGAATTCTTATATCCATTTAAGACAATCTAAGCAACAGTGGAATCAGAATTTTAAGTGTGAGGGACAAAATTTAAAATAAATGTAGTGTGCAGGGGGAGATGGGGCTGAATAAAGATAATAAATGGGGTTTAGGCTAATTGGCTAAAATTACATGAAATTTAGAATTTTTTCGGCGTTGCAGAGTTGGCTCTAATCCTTTTTTTTTTTTGGTAGGAAAGAGCATAATTAGATTAAAAGGTTAAAGAGTTATTACAGCCCATAGCAGTGTCTAGTACAGAAATTACATCCAAGGGCGGACTATGCAAAATAGTGTTTAAGTCAGACCCTATCGTAGCTTTCTTACACAAAATATCAGCAACTTTGTTGTTCTCCCTCACTTCGTTTTCAATTCTCCAATTCCTCCCAGTGAGCATGTCCCTGCAATCCAAAGCAAGGTTAAGATACAAGTTCTTCAAGATAATTTCCACTGGTTTTGAAGAGTCAGAGGAGAAGGTAATTTTTGCCATGTGTGTTGTGTTGCCAGAGATAATGCCTCTTTTAATGCTAGAAGGCTCTAATCCTTGCTGGCTCATAGCTGGTTTCGCCAACGAATCAAACTATCTATCTATCTATCAATCTACATCTACCCTAAATATTAAAATACAGTGCAGCTTTGGTCTCTTTGTGTGGGGCGGACACGTATGGTGCCACATTTCAGGGCATGTTCGTGTGGCGATGACACGTAGACGACATATAAGCGCAAACTTTCTACATAGCCAAACACGTACATTCTCCAAGTGTCACTCATTAATGCATCATCTTTAATTGACTTTATTGCATATTTATTAGTATATTTTCAACACTACAAAATAAAATAACTTTAGTTACATAACTCTAAAAATTATAAATCTTACTTCATTGAATTTGACATGAAAAATATATATATATATATATATATATATATATATATATATATATATATATATATATATATATATATATATATATATATATATATATATATATATATATATATATATATATATATATATATAATATTTGGTTGAAGGTAGGTAGACAAGACATGTAGGATAATCAAATTTGTATTATAGTAATTGAAAATCACATGGTAAATGAAATGTAGTCTAACAATTTTGAGGAGTCCATTTTTAGATCACCATCTATAAGCATTTTGTGAAATTATTGGAGTAAACTCTTATATTCCCTGCCAATTTACAAACAAAATGAAGTTCAACATATTAGTCCCTTCTAAATCTTTATTTAAAATACCTACTACAATAGCTAAACGAAAGACTAACCCGGTGCATCGCACAAGTCTCGTAACTTTGTGGAATTAGTTAAGAGAACTTTGACGTCATTATCTTCCAATTTGCAGAAAGAAAAGAAACCTCAACATGCTCATTCTAAATCTTAGAAAAAATATAAACTACAACACATAAACAAACTATTAACCCGGGGCATCGACTGAAACTCAAAACTAGTATAAGTAATATCTAACATCTAAGAGGTGTTTGGTTGGGTCAAATGGAATGGAATGGAATGGAATGGAATCATTGAATCTATTGTTTGTGTTTATTTGGGTTTTTCAACTCGTCAACTTGAATACCTTATGTTTCAAGTTCCACCCAATTTAACACCACTTGAAACTCCCCAATTTATTATGAAATCAAAATAATACTCCTCATCTTTTAAAAATAAAAATGAAAAACACAAATAATAAAATTAAAACCAAAGCAACACTTTCTCTCTCCTCACCACCCCACTACAGCTCCTCACCGCCGACCCTATCAGAGACATTCTCTCTCATCACTGTCACCACCCCAACCCCAGTGCCGCCTAACCAACCACCACAACCGCATTCACCGCACATATCCCCCTGACCACCACCATCGTGGCCTTAAGATGACGACTGAACCGGTTCCCAACCTTGACCCCCAGCCCGTCCGTTCACCTCTCACCACCACCAGAAAGCCCGGCCTCACCTCCTCATCCCATCACCACCACGAGCCCACCCACCTGCAACTCTCACCACCCTCCACCGTCAGACCTCCCACTGCCATGTTCGACCACCGCCAGAAAACCCAAGACCGATCCACTCCTCATGCCGTCGCCCACAACCGCCCAGATCCCGTCACTCTCAACCCTCACCTTCTCGCACCACCTGCACCACAACAACCCGCCCCCAACTCCTTGATGAAGTGGCCTTCAGATGGAGGGGGAAGGAGAGAGAAAGGGGTGGGTGAGTTCTTATTTTTAATTGGGTTTCTCTATTTCGAAAAATAAAAATGAATGTTTATGAAAATAAAAAAAATAAATTTACCGATTTCACCTCCTCCCACAACCAAACAACATTTAACAAGTATGGAGTCCCTATTCTATACCTAAAGGTTTCAAGTTACATACCGAATCCATTCCATTTATTTGAACCAAACGGGCCCTAATAACAAATATCAAATCTCTTACAACTTCTATAACTTATTAGGCCTTCAACATTACAAATTCAATGATTGTTATTTGATGGAGATTGATATAGTTTATAATAAGAAAATAATAATAGTAAAGAAAAGTTGAACATCAAAGGTCTTTTCGAAGGTGATTTTGGAAAAAAAAAAAAGTTAAGAAATCATAACCACCACCACAAACTTTTTAGACCAATTATCCCCCCACTCAACAATCAGTTAATAAAAATATGCATGCAGGTGCTGGTCTTATATGTATTTTTTGCTTGTTAGGTGCTGGTCTTATATGTATGTTTCTATATATATGTGCATGTTTGAAGTCACATCATTGCAGTATCGATAGCTAGCTAATCTACAAATGGATCACTCCAAAGAGCTTTTAGACGCTCAAGCTCAAATATGGAACCATACGTTTAGCTTTCTAAATTCCATGGCCTTAAAATGTGCAATTCAGCTAGAAATCCCTGATGCCATCCAAAAGCATGGCAAGCCTATGACTCTTTATGAGCTTTCCAATGCACTTGCTATCCACCCAACAAAGGCTCTTTCCCTTCATCGCTTGATGCGCCTTCTTTCCCATTCTAATTTCTTCTCCAAGAAGAAACTACCAAACGGTGAGGCCGTGTTCGAACTCACTATGGTCTCTCAACTCCTCTTAAAGGATCACCCTCTCAATCAAGTTCCTTTAGTACTTGGACTACTTGATCCGATATTGGTTGATCCTTCACATCACCTTGCAAGCTGGTTCAAAAATGAGGCAGTAACTCCGTTCCACATTGCTCATGGGAGGAGCATATGGGAGCATGCTAGTCAAGTAACCGAGTTCAACGAGAGTTTTAACAAGATCATGGCTAGCGATGCACGATTTGTTGCTAGCATGCTAATGGCAATAATGAGTCCAAGGGCTTGTTTGAGGGGCTTGAATTGTTGGTCGATGTTGGTGGTGGTAATGGAACCTTGGCTAAGGCCATTGCCAAGGCATGCCCAGGGTTGAAGTGTATTGTCCTTGACCTTCCACATGTGGTTAAAGGTTTAAGGGAGAGTAATGGACTGAATTTGGTGTATGTTGGAGGTGAGATGTTTGAGTCAATTCCTTCTGCTAATGCGGCCTTACTCAAGGACAGATTTTTGTTTACTTCTCTAGCCATTTCAATTAATTGCATTTATTTAGAGCTAATCAAGGATGGTACGTACAGCTAGAAAAGCCCGGCTCTTCCAACCTGCATGCAATTAGAACAGGTATGGACAAATGTTTTGGAAAAAAATTTAATGAGCGGGCTTAACCCGACCTGTTGAAATAAATGGGCGGACAAAGAACATCAAGGCTCGTGGGAGGGCATGCCCTGCCCGTTTATTTTTATTTATTTAAAATTTGGTTTTTCTTTTGAGGTTACTTTTGTGTGCTTGTGAAATCTCATATAAGTGAGAAAATATCAAAACATTGATGATGGTGGAGTACTACGATTATTTTTTAGTGTTGAATTGCATATTAGCAGTACGATCAATTTTTATAACCCAAAATCCATATTAATAGTATGACAATCTTTGATCTCATATCGCAGTGGATATTGCATGATTGGAGTGATGAGGATTGCATTAAGATACTTCAACGATGTAAAGAGGCAATTCCAAGCAAAGATCTAGGAGGCAAGGTGGTGATCATAGATATGGTGGCGAGAATCGAAGTAATGTTGTAGAACATCATCCAAACACCCAACTGTTATTTGACATGGAAATGTCGTCAGTCACCATAGGTGGAAAAGAAAGGACTGAAGAGGAATGGAAGAAAATCTTCAACAATGCAGGTTTTAGTGACTATAAGATATTTTCTGCAATCGGGTTAAGGTCTATCATTGAGGTCTATCCTTGATAAGCATAAAGCATTGCAGTCTTTAAGTAATAATAAGATTTACGAGAAAGATATTTGTGTGGAATAAGACAGTACGACAGATGTGTTGCAACTCCTTATTATGTTTAAGAATAATGTAATGACAATGTGGTATTTGAGATCAAGGTTTATTTGCATATCATGTATTCATGATGTGTTTGATTGTATTTCTAAGGCATACCCTAGTTGTTAAGCATCCTTAATTACAGTAATTAAAATTTCTGAAATTGGTTATAAGTTACCATACTGTCAATCTTATAAGCAAAGGTCGTATAGGGCATGACGATGCGTGCAGTATAATATGGGCCGCACCCATTTTCGTTGATTACGTACTGATTTCGCATCAGTTCAAGAGTAGACAGTTTGTACAATTTTTAACTATGAATACATTCATATATGTCTCGTTGTGAATATTTCAACGCATACTCTCATATGAGTTCCAATATTCATGGAGTTGAATGAGTTATAATGCGACAAATGTTAAGTTACATGAAAAAAACATCAATCAATTCAGTTCAGTCAAATTTTAGTTTGAATGAAAATAATCCCGACTCCAGCATAGGGTACGTAGTACCGTCTTTAGTGTACTTAGGGTGTTCTTTTCCACTTATTGGACTATAATCAATCAGTGGAAATCAGTGGCAAGACCTTACTCAGTTAGTGGGAATCAGTGGCAAGACCTTAATGAATCAGTGAGAATCAGTGGCAGGATCTTATACGATAAATCAGTGGAAATCAGTGGCATGACCCACATTCCTCCTCACAGGATCGATCAGTGGCAGAAACTTACTGAATCAGTGAGAATCAGTGGAAGGACCTTACTGAATCAATGGAAATCAGTGGCAAGACTTTACCGAATCAATGGAAATTTGTGGCAAGACTTTACTCAATCAGTGAGAATCAATGGAAATATGTAGAAAAGAACGCACCCTAGGAGTGATATGAGGTAGCTATACTATCCTTACCTATTTTTTCTTTGCTTTACCAAACACAACAGTACACAACGTGTGATGCTTGATGTACTTTGATCATGATTCATGATTGGTCTTGTAAAAATTGCCACATTCATAATGTTCATAGTATAATGATAACCTATACGCTAGATTAGACGGCGGACACAAATATAAACATGCATGACACAAATACAAGGAAGCCTCTTGTAGCTATAGGGTGAAAGGGTGTATACACCTAACATGAACATGATTGGTAAGTTGATTTAGCTAATACAATCGTCCATTATCAGCTAGCATTATTGTATATATATAGCCAGTCAATTGCCAAACAGGGCCTATATATATTTATCTCGCTCATGTAATTTGAGATTAATAAAGTTTTATGATCACTTGGCCAACATTAGATATGCTTCAGCTCCTCCTCCTTCTCCTCCTTGGAGCTTTACCTCTTATATTTCTTATTCTTCGGTTTCGGAACCCCACAAGAAATGTACAATTTCATTTTCCTCCTGGCCCTAAGGGGCTACCCCTCATTGGAAACCTACACCAATTTGACACATTAGAGCCTCACCGTTACTTGTACAACCTAGCCAAGAACTACGGTCCCATTGTGTATTTGCGGTTAGGGCGTGTACCAGTTGTTGCTATTCAATCAGCCAAGATAGCAAAAGAGGTTTTGAAAACACAAGATCATAACTTTTGTAGCAGGCCATCAATGACTGGCCAACAAAAACTATCTTACAATGGTTTAGATATGGTTTTTGCACCTTACAATGAGTATTTAAGGGAAATAAGGAAAATCTGTATTGTCCATTTATTTAGCTCTAAGAGGGCACAATCTTTTGCTCCCATTCGAAAAGATGAAGTGTCTAGGATGATCAACAAGGTGTCGCGACTCTCTTCTGCTTCGAACATTGTTAACTTGACCGATTTACTCATGGCTCTTACAAGTTCGATCATATGTAGGATCGCTTTTGGCAAGAGGTAGTTATCATTCGTAAGGCTATAGTTAACATGCAACAATTCACAATGAGTATTTATTGCCATTTCTCCCACTTTATCCTTTCTCTTTTCTTTTGTTCTTTTTTTTTATGTCATTTACTTACTTTTTTGATCTCTCCAATGTTGCATTTAATGATTAATGATAGTTTATTCATTTTACCATCCATTTTTTTCTTCTTAAATTCACAATTTCTTAATTTATGTGTAAAGACATGAGACCATTAGAGTATATGGTTTACTATGCAGCCATTCATAGAGAGTTTGTTGTATACACACAGGTACGAGGATGAAGGGGTCAAAAGGAGTCGATTTCATAGCAATTTGAACGAAGCTCAAGCCATGTTCACAACCGCCTTCTTCTCTGATCACATCCCTTCCATGGGATAGCTTGATAAGCTAACTGGATTGTCTTCTAGGCTTGAGAGGGTGTATAAAGATTTGGATGCGTTTTATGAAGAAATCATTGATGAGCATTTACACCAAGACAAGCCTGAATCGGACCAAGAGGATATGCTTGATGTCTTACTTCAGCTTCGGAAAGAACGTAGCTTCGCATTTGAGCTCTCTATTGACCACATCAAAGCAGTGCTAATGGTATCATCCTTAAATTATAAATATCTTCACTACTTCTGTAAATTAATTTCCTTGTTGTTTGGTTGACCTAAAAACACAGGAATTAACTGCCGGCATGAAGTGACTTCTCACAAAATGGAGAAAGTTATTTATTACCAAGCCCCCTTAAATACGGTGTTTATATGGTGGTTATCACTTTTTTGTAACCAGCACAATAAGATTGGGTGATACTAATTTCGTATTTGACACTAACCGATTAAGATTAACTTTCTAATGTTACGTTTGGTCACAACAATTTGTAGTATCAGATAAAATTATGATTACAGTTTAGTTACACTTGATTCTAACTCTTTAGTATTTGAAATTTTTAATTAGATGATACAATAACTAAAACCAATTATGCAACTGGTTAAATCCACTTAATAATCATTTCAATTATTATGGTGACTACACAAGTGGGGTAGTCACCATACAAATAGTCTCCTAAGATAAGTATTACTTTACACATTACTTCCCATGAAATTAAAATTAAGCTAAACAATAATTTTTGATACTTTTCATGATTTTCTACTTCTCATAAATTAGTATTTTCCATGGAAATTTTCTTCCCTTATCAATCAAACAAGTACTTATCAGGTGTTGCCTAGTAGAACCATAATGGTAATTGGTTTTTTCTTCTTTTTTTTGGGATAATGGTACTCCTAGCGATACAAAATTCCCTTGATATTCCTTGTTTGCTAGTCCGTCACGAAGTGCCTTTGGGCTAGGAAATTTGCATGTCATTGAGATTGGAAGCCACTTTTGCTTGATCATTCGAAGTCAACTTGATACAAATCGCTTACTTCAGGGCCTATCTGTATTTGTCATTTCACTGAATGTTGATGTAGATCGAAATAGCAATGTAAGTACGAAGCCTATTTAGTGGTTACCGGCCACTATAATATAGGGCTAAACCATTGTAATGCAAATAAGTCAAACCAATGATTCTGGTTAGAATAATCTGAGCCATTAATTAATTTAGTTAAAACAAAAACACAAATTATTTGTACATACTAGTCCTGACTAAATAATTTGTCATTCTCTATTACTAGTTACAATATACTATTAGTCTTACCTAACTACAACATTAGTTGGATCCAAATAAAAAATACCATAACTTGTAGTGACTAGCCCTAAATTATAGTCGTTGGCAACCAGCGACGAATTTCTCATGTAAGTATTGTTGTTATTGTGATTTGTGACAACCATTGCATTCTTGTACAATATGACTTCTTGCAGGATATATTTGTGGCAGGATCAGATACAGCTGCAACGATGATGGTGTGGACAATGACCGAGTTAGTAAAGAACCCCATGATGATGAATAAAGTACAGGAGGAGCTCAGAACGATGAATCAAGGTAAGAGTTCTATCGAAGAGGAAGATCTCTCAAACCTCGAATACCTCAAGGCAATGGTGAAAGAAACATTTAGGCTACACACTGGTGCTCCATTGCTAATTATGCATGAAGCGATCAGAAAATGCAACATACAAGGATACGACATTCTACCGAAAACCTTAATATATGTGAATGCATGGGCAATTGGTAGAGACCCGAATCCTAGAAAGACCCGGAGCAATTTAGGCCTGAAAGGTTCTTAGGGAGTCATATTGATTTTAAAGGGGCATGATTTTGAGTTGATCCCATTTGGAGCTGGGAGAAGAATTTGCCCCGGTATGCATCTTGGCATTGCCAACTATGAGCTTGCACTGGCAAATCTCTTATTCTCTTTCGACTGGAAATTGCCTGCGGGTATGAAAAAAGAAGACATTGATACCGAATCTCTCCCTGGTTTCGCTGTGCAAAAGAAGAACCCTCTTTGCCTAGTAGCAAAGAAACTAGGGTAGACCCTATATTGTTACTTAAATAAACACCTATTGCTTTCGTTGCTCGTGAAGTTTAAATAGAGCGTAAATATTCAATAAATCTGTTTTGTTGTACGCACGTCACCAAAGAAGTCATTTGTATATTATGTATTCTAAGAACGAATAAGAAGAAGAATAAGCAAGTAATCATACATCGAAAGTAGATCATTTTTATGGTCTATGCAATATATGTAAATTCGAAAAAACATGATCATTATATGTATGGATTTTTAAGTTTTACTCTTTGTTTGTTACTCCCTTCGTGCCATAAAATATCCAACAATTACTTTTTGCACATTGTTTAAGGAAAATTTATTTTGGCTTACTTTTTCCCTTTTTGTCCTCAAGATTATTAAACAAAGTTGTTGTGGTCCCTTTAACTTTTCATTCTTTATCACAATTTTTTCACTTTTCAGATTAGAAGAGAGAGAAAATTAAAGTCGATTTTTTTCTCTAAAAGGAGGAAGTTAAAATGGACGAGATTTTTGTTGGTGCGTGAGAGACTGATATGAGTCATATGTTTGGGCGGGAGAATGTTGTGGATTTGGGGAGAGAGAGAGAGAGTGTTGTGATTTCTTTTTTTCTTTTGGTGTACAATTACCCACAAAATTCAAATTTTACCAATAGAAATAAAGACTTTTCATTTCATAATTCCCTCCAAAATTATCACAACCTATTCCAAATTTGTGTCTCTTCCAAATTACAATTATAAACCATGAAAAGTAAAAAATAAAAAATAAAAAAAAGGATAATTAAACTTTCGAGTAGAATCTTACACAAACTTAGAGTAAAGTAAATTTAAAGTAGTGACTTAAGGACTCCCTAAAATTGGAGGAATAATTTTTTCCCACCAAAATCTTCATAGTCTTCAATTGTGAAACACTCTAGTTGTCCTCCAAATAATTTTTCCCTACCACTCAGTTAAAGTGGAGTCACTCTCCTATACCATACTGGACACATCTTAAATATTGTATAAATTTTTTTTTTTTTTTTTTAAAATCCAACCAAGGGGATTCCAAGGAATCCAGAAGCCAAGGCCTAGATCCGCCAGTGCTGGCCTGCAACATGAAACACCTGGCCAACTACGATACGGAGTGCGTGGGAGAAGGTCAAAACATTTATAATGCGATTTTAGAACAAACTATGGCCAGCTCTTGTGGCTCACTTTTTTTTTCCTCTTAAATAAGAGGTATTAGTGTTATTTAAAACGGCATAAACATATACATAACTTAAACAAGAATATCAAGCCTCGTATGAGAACAACTCACAGTAAAATGGGGTCACTATTTAGAAATGTTGCAGTCATTTATTTTAAATAGTGACCCTTAATTCACTAAAAAGTAACTCTATCATTTTATCAAAATTTAGAGTAAATCATTGTACATAAGATCAGATACAACTAAAAAGTGTTGTATTACTAATATTTTCTCTAATGTACTATTATTTACTTTTTCAAAAAGATTTTTTAGTTTTATTTTAGACTAATGGAACCACCAATCACTTAGCATCGTCACACATCACACTTCACACGATCGATTCAAGAGCTAGTAGCTGGGAGGATATTTATCTTGGCTACTCATATGGCACTAGGGCATTTTCATCTAGAGTTTATCTCTCTAAAATTTTTCTCTCAGTAGAAACCCATTACCTCTTTGTAGGACTCATTCCCTTTGTGGAAATTCCCATGGAAACTTCATTCAACATCCCAAACACTTAAACCCATCGTCATCCACCCCTTATCCATTTCTTCTCCCTCCACATTAAATTCCCACTGCCATTATTTACTCCCACTCTTTTTTCAGCCCCACCTTCTTCTCATACTGATTTAATGGAAGACAGGCAAGGACTAAAGGGTCCTCCTAAAATTATTAAACGAGGCCCTGGAGAACTATTTCTGCCAAAAGACCCTAAATTCACAGCGAGAGTCACAGAGCTCTATCTAATAGGTAGAGTTTACTCTGAGAAACCCATTAAGATGGAGGTTGCAAAATCAGTAATTGAGAAAGCCTGGAACCTTCAGGGCAAGCCATCAATTTCAATCATGAATGATACTGATTTTCTTTTCAAGTTCAAGAACAATAAAGATAGAGATAAGGTGCTCGATCGAGGCACCTGGGCAGTTTTGGGGAAAAATATTGTCTTGAAAAGATGGAACCCAGATTTTAATCCAAAGCAACTGGATTTCCACAGAGCTCATTTTTGGGTACAGATACATGACTTACACAGGACTGCCTTGACATCCGAGATTGCAATTACAAATGGGGAAAAGATTGGCGAGATGTATGGCACTGATATCGTCACTGAAGAAAGAGTTCTAGCAAGAGGATATTTAAGGGTGAAAATTGTTTTGGATCTGAGAAATCCACTACCTAGAGTGTTCGTACAGAATATTGAAGGGCAAGAAATACCAAACTGGGTTGAATTAAAATATGAGAGACTTGCTGATTTCTGTTATGCTTGTGGTAAATTAGGCAACACCAAGGGAGATTGCATAGAGGAGGAGCCGCTTGAGCTTGTCCATCCTGATAAAGGGTATGGGGATTTCACAAGAGCAAATGATTTAAAAGACTGGAATCTGCCAACTCGCCTGGTGTTTACTAGGGAAGAGCCAGTTAGTCCAGTTGGAAACAATAAGAGAGATGCAAGCACAATGAGCTCAGTGACCTTGAAGGAAGGGGAAACATGTCCAAAACAAGGACAACAAGAGGCGCGTCAATGCCAATCGCCACTGAAAAAAATCCTTGGTAGCACAGCTGAGTTCAGACTCAGTTATCTATGCTAAAGACAATGTTGGAGTGTTAGGTACAGTGAAAATACTCGGTTTTAAGGAAAGAATGCTCAGGGACTTAGATCAATCCAAGGGTCCATTACAGCCTGCCAACATCATGTCACAGTACTCCCAAGGTATGCTTTCGGCTAAGACTCATATTGGTAGAGATTTTTCTGATTCTGAAAATCTTTGTTCTGAATATAGTAGACCTCTTATGTCCCCATCTAATGTAGACCCGTGGCGGGATGGTTTTTGCATTGAAAAGAATAATATTAATATTTCATTTCCTCATGGACCCAAGTTTGCAAGCCCAATTGAGCCTAATTTTCAACTGATTGAATCAAGCCCAGACCCGCATCAAAATTTGGGGTTTTTTTTTTGACGAGCCTGATGATTCTCCCAACCCCGTAAAAGAGCACCACAAAGAACCCAACTTAACCCAGAACTCCCAGCCCACAAATATCCAAGCCACCTTCTTAAACTCTCCCCTAACATCCAGTACATCCCCATTATGTCAACCCACCCCTAAAAAGATTCCACTAGCCAACAATACCCCAACCCGAATTAAATCCTTTCTGGAACGTCTTACTCTCAAAAGAAAGCAACCCAGTTTGAATATTGAAGAAAGTGGATGCAGACCTGTGAATCCCAAACCAAAAGCCAGAAGAAAATTGAACATTGATGATCCTGCTGATGGGAAAGGTAAGGCGCCACTGGTGGAATGTGTTGTGAAAAAACCTACGACTAAACCCAGAAAGAAGAGAGGGTTGAAATCAGTTGAAAAGCCCGGTAACAATTTGACTTTGAATAGTGGGGGAGGAGCTATGGAGGAAATGTTAACACAATTTGATGCTGAATTTAATCAGGCTGGGGTGGCGGGCCAAACCTTGCCCCCAACCCCCAAATGAGGACATTCTACTGGAATTATCGGGGATTTGGCCATCCCGCGACATTATTCCATATGAGAGCCCTAATCCGGAAACACAATCCGGATATTTTTTGTATCGCAGAAACTATGGTGTCGGATGAGAAAGCAATGGAAATTCTGCGACCGTTAAACTTTGTAGATATTGTAGCTACTTCATCAGCAGGGAAATCTGGAGGTATGGCGTTGATGTGGAGAAGGGATATAAATCTGGAAATTATCCTAAAATCTTATCAACTTTTTGTGGTTAAAATTAACGCGGATGTTGCTCACTTGACCTGGATTTGTAGCTTCGTCTATCGAGCGCCAAATCACTCTGATCAGGCAGCATTTTGGGAAGCAATTGACACGGCAGCGTGTACCTACTCTCTTCCCCAATGCTTTATAGGGGATTTCAACAGCTTATGCAATCACAATGAGAAGTGGGGCACTAGTTTTTACTCAACCTCTGCAATCTTTTATTAGCAGCAATGGTATTGTTGATCTGGGCTTTGTAGGTAGGCCTTTTATTTGGAGAAAAAGAAGAGATGGGATTGTGATTCTAAAGGAAAGTTTGGATAGGGGCGTGTGCAACATCAAATGGCATAAGCAATTCCCAAAAGCAGTAGTGAAGCATCTCGCCTATGTAAAATCTGATCATTCTCCCATCCTACTGGATACCCATGGGGAGAGGGCTCGTGGGCCTATTCCATTTCGCTTTGAGGCTATGTGGGTGAGAGACCCAAGCAGCCATGACGTTGTGAAACATGTGTGGAGAGAGAAGGTTTGGGGCACGAAGAGTTCCATTTTGAAAAGGAAACTGAAAGCAACAAAAGAATCCTTTAAAAAATGGAACAAAGAACATTTTGGGCACGTTCAATGGCAGATCAAAGAAACACTTGATAAAATTGACTCTCTCCAGCAAAACTCTAAGGATACTATAGATCAAGCATATGAAGCGGAGTTATATGCGATCCTTTTTGAACTCTTTCAGAGGGAAGCCTCAATGATGAAATAAAATTCTCGCATCCATTATCTTAAAGAAGGTGATCTTAATACCAAGTTTTTTCACCGTTCTACAATTATCCGCCGCAAGAGAAATGCAATTGAGGCATTGAATTTGGGGAATGATGTCTGGACTCAGGATGCTAATAAGATTAATAATGCCTTTATTGATTTTTTTGGTGAGCTTTTTTCCTCCACAGGTTCTGACTTCCCAGAGGATCTTGAGAACTTATTTGATAAAAGCATCAGTGATGAGGAAAACTTCAACCTATGTGCAAAATAAGAAAGTGAAGAGATCAAAGAGGCCCTGTTTATGATGCATCCAACAAAGGCTCCCGGGCCAGATGGACTTCCTGCTTTGTTCTATCATGAATATTGAAAAATTGTTGGACCTGACGTAATTGCTATGGTCCAGGAATTTTTCAGCTCAGGAATATTGCTCAAGTCCCTCAACCACACTCATATAGCTCTTATCCTAAAAAGTGAACGTGCAACTACGGTCAAGGATTTCAGACCTATCGCCCTTTGTAACGTTGCTTACAAAGTGATCTCCAAGATCCTCTCAAATAGGTGGAAACCTCTACTGGATAAATTGGTTTGCCCTTTTCAAGCGGCCTTTGTTCCTGGAAGGCTAATCTTTGATAACACGATCCTTGTACAAGAGATTTTACATGCAATGAAGAAAAAAAAGGGGAGATGTGGTTTGATGGCACTAAAGATAGACATGGCCAAGGGGTATGATAAAATGGAATGGGGCTTCCTCATTTGTGTCATGAAGAACATGGGGTTCAGTAATTTCTTCACTGACTTGATCTTTCAATGCATTAGTACGTCGTCTCTCTCCCTCTTGATAAATGGCAATCCCCAAGGGCTTATTTAACCCAAGAGAGGTATAAGGCAAGGCGATCCACTATCGCCTTTCCTTCTTGTTCCGAGAATGGAAGCCTTATCGAGGATTTTATCAAAAGCCCTATTGGAGAAAAAAATTGATGGTATTGCAATTGATAAAGCATGCGAAGGGGTATCCCATCTGCTGTTTGCAGATGACCTTGTAATATTTGCAAGGGCAGATGACAAAAATTAAGAGGCAATCATTGAAGCATTGGACAAGATGGAATCATGGAGTGGTCTGGCAGCAAACAAAGGCAAATCTGGGGTATTTTTTAGCCCTAATACACTGGCGGTGAACAAAGGAAGGCTCAAAGGCAAGCTCAATTTAAAGGCTATGGATAAAGATGTTGTTTATCTAGGCATGCCTTTTTTCCACAACAACGGCAAAAAGAAGAGGTTTTTGTACCTGAAGGAGAGGCTTGAAGGGAAACTGAAAGCTTGGAAATCGAGATCATTGTCGTAGGTTGGGAGAACCACACTTATACAAGCAGTGGCAGCAGCTGTGCCTGGATATGCGATGACATCAAATCATGTCAGTGAGTCATTGTGTAGAGATTTGGATAATTTGATTCGAGATTTTTGGTGGGGAAAAAAGGAGCTGGGGCAAGGCATCTACTATAAGCCGTGGGATTCTGTTTGCTCTCCAAAAGAAGCAGGGGGTCTGGGATTACGCAAGATGGGTGATGTCAACAAAGCTTTGCATTCAAAACTGGCATGGCTCATGTTTAGTGATGAAAAGAAGGTTTGGGTTCGCATGTTCAGAAAAAGGTACTGCTCAAGATATGATTTCCTCCATGTATCCCCCTCTCAAACTGACTCGCAACAATGGAAGGATATTCTCCGTGATCGAGATGTTGTTGAACAAGGTGGTTGTTTTCTGGTGGGTGATGGCAGGCTTATAAATATTTGGACGGATCCGTGGGTTCCGTCTTTGGATGGATTTATACCAAGAGCAAAGGAGGGGGTAGACGTTAATGTGTTTAAAGTGAGTAACTGCATAGAGAATCAGAAATGGAATCGTGATCTGGTGTTAAACCAATTTGATGATGCTTCCGCGCAAGCTATTTTGGAGATAAAGCTGCCAGCAACACAGGAGGAGGACTCCATTCTATGGGTCCATGAGCGCTTTGGAGATTTTTCTGTTAAAAGTGCTTTCAAATTGATCACAAAGGGTCGTAATCTTACCCATCACTCTCTTCCTTCAAGCTTCTGGAAAAAGATTTGGAAGCTGAAAATCCCACATTGTGTGCAAATCTTAATTTGGAGAATTGCCTGGAAAGCTAGACCATCAAGAGCCTCACTGAAAATCAGATTGCCTTTTGTTGATGATACTTGCTTGATGTGCAACAACCATGTTGAAGACGAGGTGCATATGTTATTCCTCTGCCCATTGGCGCGTAATGTCTGGCTGCAAATTATAGGTATGAGAACAGAGAACTTTAGTGATTGGGAATTGTCCAAATGGCTTGTTGAAATTTTTTGCCCCTCATCTGGATTGAGAAATGGAATGAGTAGAAATGATGGTGACGTGCTCAGCCGCAAAGCAACCATACTTATGGACTGTATTTGGTGGTTTCGAAATCAGAAGTTGCACTCAGGTATGGAAATTAATGCCCAGGAAGTAATCCAGACAGTGATAAGGAGATGGAACGAAATAGAGAAAGCCTTTGAAATGCAATTGCCCCATAGTTGTGGGAATCCCAGTAGCAATGAAGATCCAATTCAAGATGAATGTTGTTTTGTGGATGTTGTTGTGGGTAGCCATGGTTCCAGCCTATCTTGGATTTTCATGGATCGTGAAGGTAGAGTGATTGAAGTGGGAGCTGCTAAAGCGCCAACTAGCGACCCTAGTGAAGCAAAAGCACACGCAATTTATGAGGCTCTCATTCTCATGCGTGACAAAGGAATTACTAATGTCAAGCTACTTAGTGATGCTAAGGTGATTGTGGACAACATCAACAGTGGAAGCCCATATCCTTGGAAGCTCAAGTGGATTATGGATGAATGTTCTAAACTTCTTGCATCCCTTAATGTAAGTTTAAACTTTATTCCTAGATCGTGTAATATGGTAGCTCATTAGTTTGCAGCTTGGGCGGCAAATTCCTCTTTTGTTGGAACGATAATTCCGGAGGATTTTCCACCCGCTTGTAATATGTAGGTTGTATGCTTGTATTTTTTTGGGTTATTCTAATACAACCACGCAACCTATTGAAGAGCAAAAAAAATATGGCACTGGGCACGGTTATAGCAAGAATCACGACACGACCGAATACGCTTTTTACAAGGCACGGACACGAATGATCGAGCCTGGATTTTGAAAAGAAAGTACGGTGAGGCACGGTCTGGCACGACATAGTACGACGAAAATTTTAATATTATTTGAAAAAAAGCATGAGCACGGCACGCATGACACATACAAGCACGACCACGGGCACGACTTGGACCTAACTTTTGGAAAAGCAGGCATGACACAGTACGATACACGACGACTATAATAAGCATGGCATGATACAACACTGTTAAAAAGCATGACACGAGCACGACCCGAATGAAGCTAACCATCTTTAGCTACTCATAGGATTAGCTACGTGAATTCACTCTTGCTAAATTTCATGGGTCTGATCGACATGGGATAAGTATTATAAAGGACTTTCCAACCCAATTTTATGGAGAATAGACTAGAACGAGTAGCCAATTAGCTACTACCAGAATCATGAATAGCCAAGTATTTGCTAGAGGGCGTTAGCTCTTCTTAAGTAATCAATCTCTATCAAAATTCGGCAATTGTTTGCCATTTTTCTCGTATATATTGACATGTGCCTTCCGGCTCACTCATGCTATTTTTGTGTGTAAGTGCCCAACGTAACCTATATACCATCTAGCCTCAACTAAGAATTACGAAGGTCAAATGGATCTACCATAAATTTGTACCTTCTTTCAATAACAACGTAATTAACGTGTGCTGTTTGATCAAACTAGAGTTTTTGATTGGGTTAACTACCATCTTTGGTGTATAGCAATTATTATGAAACAATGTGTAGTGCTCGATGCACATTATTGCTCATGATTGGTCCTATGTAAATGACCACTTACATGCTCAATGGTCCAATGGTCCAAATCTCGTCTTGGGTGTATGGAGTAGATTTAAATCCCTTATCTTGTTGTTGTCCTACCCCTTCGGAGGACTACAAGGCTTTGCAGGGAAATAGTTATTGTGGTCGACGATAACCAAAAAATGCTGCTGAATATATGTACCTAACATCAACAATTGGTTGAATCAACTGATACAATATGACTTATCAACTCTAAAGGGATGAAGTTAGTAATTACCAAACAAGGTATATATATATATATATATATATATATATATATATATATATATATATATATATATATATATATATATATATATATATATATATATATATATATATATATATATATATATATATATATATATATATTATATCCAGCTTATTACATGTAGTTTGAGATTAACATACTTGTAATCAATTGAACATAAAACATGGTGGTGCTACTGATAGTCCTCCTTGCAATAGCTCTCCCATTCATCTTTCATCTTCTTCAAAAGCATAGAAAAAATGGCCAATTTCGTCCTCCTCCTGGTCCCAAGGGGCTCCCCCTCATAGGAAACCTACACCAATACGACACATCAGAACCTCATGTTTACTTGTCGAACCTAGCCAAGATCTACGGTCCAATCTCGTATTTGCGCTTAGGGAATGTACCAATGGTTGTGATTCACTCAGCCAAGATAGCGAAAGAGGTCTTAAAATCACAAGATCATAACTTATGTAGTAGGCCATCAAGGACCGGGCAACAAAAGCTATCTTACAATGGGTTAGACATAGTTTTTACACCTTACAATGACTATTTGAGGGAAATAAAGAAACTTTCTATTATCCATTTTTTCAGCTCTAAGAGGGTGCAATATTTTTCTCCCATTCGGAAAGATGAAGTTTCGAGGATGATCAATAAGATCTCGTCTCTCTCTTCTGCTTCGAAAATCATTAACTTGAATGATTTACTAATGGCTCTTACAACCATAATTATTTGCAGGATCGGTTTTGGCAAGAGGTAGTACTATAATTACTAGCTTGTAGAAGATAGTTTACATGTCTAACATCAATTTGTCGAATGGATATATAGCCGTAATTGCCGTAAATCTAAACAAACAAGCTCAACTAGCCTAATGTTGATATAATCTTTCACATCTACGGAGTATTTATTGATATTTTATTCTTCATAATCATGCCTAGTTTACTTATGAAGTACTCATATGATTTACTAATTATCTAGACACCTCTTAATATAAGTACTTGGCTATGGGGACATTTATATGATCACTGCTTCTTAAAAACTATCTTATGAGGCGGCGTCATATGCGTGCGTAAGACCTATATCACTTTTTTGTCTGGAGTTATCACTTTTAATTTGGGGTGGTGTCCCTTTTTTGCTTACATATATCACGCCTCATGTATGCATGAAGCTGCCTGGTTGGTGCTTAATTTGGAGTGAGATTGAAGGAGTTGTACCAAAATAATCTAGAGAGAGAAATGGAGAGAGAACAAGGGAGAGAAAGAGTCAGGGGAAGAATATCATTAAGGTAATTTAGATTTTCTGCTCCAAATTGGATAGAAACTGAGGATGAAAGGAATCATGGGGAATGGAGGGTCGTGACTTGAAGGAAAAATAGAAACACAAACAGAGATACAAGAACTACCAGGGAATTGAGGATGAAAAATTACGAAAGTCAAGATAGACTTAGGACTGGAGGGATTGGAAGGCAAGGGTGGACGGAGGGCAGAATGCAGTTCCCTAATCAAAGAAGCACAGTGATGAATGGAGTATCAGGCTCAGCAACTCTTTTTGTTGATAATCTGCCAATGACGATCAATAACTGAGCAGTTCGGGAATTGTTTTGGAGTAATGGGAGAGTGATAGATGTATTCGTCCCATGGAAAGTTAGGGGAGGTAAAAAGTGTCATTTTGCTTTCATCAAATTTCAACACCCTGCGGAAGCACAAAGAGCAATTCGAAACATGAACGGAAGAAGATACGAAGGGGCATGGTTAAGGGTGCAATTAGCAAGGTTTGAACGGAAAAGTAAGGATAATCAACCAGAACAGAGAATCAATCAACCACAAAATCAAGAAGCTGTACATACTGAGAAATCTCTAGATGAAAATAGAGAAAATCCTCTGGAAAATGGAGGACCTCGTCAAGCCTTGGAAAATATTGAAGAGCAAGCAGTAGAAAATCTGAATGAGAAGCCATCCATGGAAATAGTTACTAGAACTGGGACGAGAAGGCTAGAGTTGCTCCCATAAGTTTTAGAGAATGATGAAGATATGGTGTTAAGCAACAAGAACTTTGGTGAGGATGCTAAAAAAATTAGGGAAGAAATCCAGTTCATGAAAGAGAATGAGGAACCAGTTACTTTAATCAAAGGAACATAGTGTGAAAGCAATATAGAATGGCTCCAAAGAAGTATGGTGGGGATTAGCCATAATGAACTTCCAGCGGAAGATGTGGAGGAGGAAATGAAAACAGAGGGGGTGATGGGAGTAAGAATTCACCCTATGGGAGGTATGATGCACCTTCTAACATTTGAATCAATTGAAACATTAGAAACAATGATAAATGAAAAGGGACAGTGGCTTGAAAAATGGTATAATCAACTCAAGCGTTGGTGTGAATTTGAGACGACAAGATGGAGAGGTACATGGATTTCAATCTACGGGCTTCCATTAAATGGATGGTCTGAAGAAAATAGGGAGTATTTGGGGGAAAGTGATAGCTTATGACAGGGAGTCTGTTGAGTTAGATACGTTTGAGAGATGCAGAGTTCTTGTTATTACAGATTGTATGTTTAAAATCACTGGCAACTTGTATTTTGAGCTAAATCAAAAACATCACAGTGGCAGTAGTTGAGGAATTCTTTAGTCCTTATGAAGAAGATGAAATCTCAGAAACAAACAGCGAGCCGTATGCAATCTCAAATGTCAATGTTGAGAGGAATGTCCAAGATGACGAGCAGGACAGAGTCACGAGATCAGTGAATCTTCAGGAAGTTGAAGGTAGTGTCAATGAACGGGTGAATGAACATGATGGAGTCCACAACGAAATCGAGGAGTTCAGCAGTCACCCAAATGATCTCAGTCATGCTACAAGGATAATTTTGAACTTAGTAGATGAGGAACACCATTCAATGGATAGGCAGTCCCAACACATTGGGGATACAAGCGCCAAGCAGCAGCTCCAAGAAAAGGTAGATAGAGTCTTGAGTAGTAATGGTGATGGTTTAGAGCCCCATGTTGATAATGAAGCGGCATGAATGAATAAGGAGGCAATCATTAATGGGGCTGTCCCCACAGAATCAAGCCCTGACTTGGTAAAGGAGCAGTGTAGAGAGAAAGAAGGCTCCCGTCCCAGTACAAATCAGGCCCAAATTGCATTGGGCTTGATGGAAGATAATATCGACTCTATAAGCACTGCTGAATTGGAGCCAGAGTACCCACGGGGTTATGAAGATGACATTCCCCTCGCCGTAATAGTAGCCCACCATAAGAAAAAACAAGCTAAAAGAATAAAGCGAGAGGAAAGGCAAAGATCTTTGGTTGTGGGTAGAGAAGCCCCTACGAGAGTAGCCCCGATTGTTATGGGCCAAAGGGTAAGAGCTGAAAACAAGAGCATCCACAGCGATGGTGATCAACTCCCGCTGGAGTCAAGGAACCCGTTTGGACTCCTCGGTTTTGCAAAGAGTTTAGGCATGTTATATTCAGAGAGTGATAGAACTATGGTGAGCAGAATTAAGAAGATAATGAGAGAGGAAGAAGAGGAATGGGAGAAGTCTAAAGAAGACTAATCCATTTCTCGTCAATTTTTTTAATAGGGGGTAATTGTCGTTATAAATGAAGATGCTATCTTGGAATGTTAGAGGGCTCCACGGAAGAGAGAAAAAATCTGTTGTGAGAAATCTGATTAAAAAACACAATCCGGGGTTGGTGACAGTACAAGAAACAAAATTTGAAGAGGTGAACGAAATGGAGGTAGTAAAATTATGGAAAGAAGATGGACTCCGTTGGAGATTTGCACCTGCTCGTGGGAACTCATGAGGGATTTTAACAATGTGGAAGAGCTCGTTTTTTGAAGTGATAGCAGAGGTGATAGCAACAAACTGGGTGGCGTTGAAAGGTAAAATCAAAGAAAACAATCTCGATTGCGTCATTGTGTCTTTGTATGCTCCTACAGAGGTTAATGAGAGGGCATGTGTATGGGCTGAGCTCGAAGATGAATGGAGTCGTAGTGATGACCCATGGTTATTGATGGGAGACTTCAATGAGGTTCTGAGAGCAGAGGAGAGATCGAGCAAGAGGATTAACACAAAAGGGGTGGATGACTTCAAAACATTAGTAACGAATTTACAGTTACAGGAGGTAGAATTGAAAGGTGGGATATACACATGGTTCAGGGCTAACTCCATGAGAAAAATTGACAGAGTGTTTGTCAACTCTGAGTGGACCACGGTATGGCCATACATGACTGCGACCTCTCTTCGCTGTGGCTTATCAGATCATTGCCCATTGTTAATACAATCCGAGTCTCATAACTGGGGTCCAAAACCGTTCTGACTCCTTGATTGCTGGCTAGATCATCCAGATTTCATGCCATTGGTGGAAAAAGAATGGGCAGAAGGGATGAACAGCAAAGGCGTAGAAAAAGTTCACCTGAATGAGAAATTGAAAAGGCTCAAACAAAAAGTAAAAGAGTGGAATAAGGCTGAGTTTGGTGATCTAAACCAGAGAATTGAAGAGCTAGAAAAATCAATTGAAGCATGGGATAAAATCGCAGGGTCAAGACAGCTCAACTTCGAAGAACTGCAAAATAGAAAGAATGACACTGCTGAATTATGGAAATGGTATAGGAGGAGAGAAGTGTACTGGGCACAATTAGCGAGAGTGAAATGGGTAAAAATGGGGGATAAAAACACCAAGTTTTTTCATGCTGTGGCGTCGAGTAGGAAGAGGAAAAATGAAATGACAAGCTTGAAGGTGAACAATAAAACAGTGGTGAGACCAAGTGAGATAAAACATGCAACAGTGAATTACTTTAGAAATATTTTTAAAGAAGAATATACTTCAAGACCTTTCTTTAATGATATTGGGTTGAAGACGATCTCCAAAGAGGAGGCAGAACAACTTGTGTCAAAAATTAGTGAAGAAGAAGTAGAAATGGCAGTGGGAGAGTGTGACGGAGACGAAGCACCAGGGTCGGACGGTTACAACTTCAATTTCATCAAGAAGGCATGGAAATTATTAAAAGGCGAGGTTATGGAATTTTTGAATGAGTTTTGGGCAACTGGAAAATTCCCCGCAAGCATGAACGTTGCTCTTATCAGTTTGATTCCGAAGGTAGAGGTGTCCTCAAGAGCTTAAGGACTTCCGTCCCATTAGTATGATTGGAGCATTGTACAAAATTCTTGTAAAAGTCCTTTCTAATAGGCTAAAGCGGGTGATGAACTCTGTAGCGGGAGAAGCGCAGTCACCTTTTATTGAAGGTCGTCAAATATTGGATAGTGTTCTAATTTCTAATGAGATTATTGATTCTGCTTCGAGGAGAAAAGATAGTATTTGTATCTGGAAGCTTGACTTTCACAAGGCATATGATTCCGTGTCTTGGTCTTTTCTGGATAGAGTAATGAGATGCATGAACTTCCCTTCTCGCTGGAGTCATTGGATGTCATGGTGCCTAAGCTCAGCGTCAGCCTCCATTTTAGTTAAGGGTGCACCAACAAAGCCATTTAAACTAGAAAAGGGGCTACGACAAGGTGACCCTCTGTCACCGTTTCTTTTCAACCTGGCAGTTGAAGTTCTGAATTGTTTATTCATCAAGGCGTCAAATGCAAGAGAGATACGAGGTGTATCACTAACAGATAGGGGAATGTCCTTCACTCATCTCCAGTTCGCTAACGATACCATTGTTTTTTGTCCAGCGGAAAGGAAAGGCTTGGACACGATTAAGATGATTTTAATCTCATTCCATCTTGTGTCAGGTCTGAAAATCAATTATCACAAATGTTCCTTGATAGGGCTCAATGTTGAAAATGATTGGATCTCAAATATCGCTCATGATCTCCATTGTAAAAAAGAGCGATTGTCGATAAACTATTTGGGTTTTCCTTTAGGATTAAACCCTCGTAGCAGGGAGTTCTGGAATTCTGTCATTGAGATGTTAGAGTCGAAATTAGCATCATGGAAAGGGAAGTTGTTATCCACAGAGGGACGTTTGACGTTGATCAAGGCATCTTTGAGCAATTTGCCAATTTATTATTTATCAGTCTTTAAAATTCCAATAGGGGTGATTGATAAAATCGTCAAAATCCAGCGAGAGTTCTTATGGGCTGGGTCTTCGGAGGAGCGTAGACCTCTGTGCATGGTTAAATGGAATGTGGTTGAAAAAGATAAGGATCGTGGTGGCTTGGGAGTGGGGTCTATGAGAGAAATAAACAGTGCTTTACTCAGTAAATGGGTGTGGAGAATTATGCAAGATGAATAGGGATTATGGAAAAAGGTAATTAAGGAAATATACAATTTTGGAAGGATTTTTTCAATAGAAGATTTTCCTAGCGTGAAAAGGGGAGGGACTTGGAAAGATATTGCTAATTGCACACTAAGCAACCCTATAATCAAGGAAACTTTCAAGCAAGGAGTGATGGTTAATGTGGGGAGAGGTAACAGCACGAGATTTTGGCACGATCCCTGGATTGATTCAGAGCCGCTTAAATTAAAATACCCCAGACTTTTTTCATTATCAAACGAGCAAAACACTTGTATTGAAGATATGGGTTTCTGGGATGGATACTTTTGGAACTGGAATTTCTGTTGGCGAAGAAACTTATTTGTTTGGGAAGAACAACAGAAAAGTAATCTCCTTGACGAACTGAAACAAGTACACATTAATCCAAGTCAAGATGACAGATTAGTTTGGCGCTTCAATAGTAAGGGGGACTTCTCAGTAAAATCAATACGGAAAAAAATCCAGGATCAGGATGGCAACAATACTCACGAGGCACTGAAAGGTATTTGGCAAGGTCTTGTGCCACCTAAGGGTTGAAGTATTCATGTGGCTCGCGTGCTTAGGAAGGTTAAAAACCAAGGATCGTTTGTTGGGAATAGGAGTTAAAGGGATAGACAACCCTATGTGTGTGTTGTGTGATATGGAACTGGAAAGTACCCACCATATATTGATTCACTACAAATTCTCAAGGAGACTTTGGACAAGATGGCTCGAATTATGGAACGTCAAATGGTGTGCTCCGAGTGAGATGCTGGACTTCTTCAATCAATGGTGTACTATGTTCACAGGTAACCAATTTCGAAAAATTTGGGTCACTTTCTTGTTTGTATTGGGTTGGTCGGTTTGGAAAGAGCGGAATACAAGAATTTTTGGTGTCAAGAGATGTGACGAGAACGAAACCTTTGAGTTGATTTTATTGAGGTCGGGCTGGTGGATGAAAGGGTGGGATGACTCTATTCCTTACTCCCCACAAGAGATAGTGCGCAATCCCCTGTGTCTTAGATTGAGCCGGCATGTGCCTAGGGTCAGTAAGGTTGAGCAATGCTCAGCACCTCCAAGGGGTGTAGTGAAGTGGAATGTTGATGCATCGTGCAAGGAGGGTCACTGCGCAATTGGAGGCGTCCTTCGGGAATGGAATGGGAATTTCAGGTGTGTTTTCTTTAACCGTGTCGCCTATGGTGAAATCAACCAAGCGAAAGTGATGGCAATTTACAGGACGCTTGAACTGACAATGAACAAAGTATAGTTACTGGACTTTGACATAATCATAGAGTCAGATTCTTTGAATGCTGTATCTTGGTGTAATGCTGACCATGGAGGTCTGTTGGGTGTTCGGTTTGCTCTTAACTTCATCCGGGCAATAAAAGGATGGTGGCCTAAAATCAGAATAACACACAAGCCAAGAAGTGTCAACTCTGTGGCAGATCATTTGGCTAAACAAGGTGTAGATAGGGAAGAAGAGTTCTTGGCTTGGCTGTAACATGGGATATCTTTCTGTGAGGAGTTGATCTGTCGTCTTTCTCTATTTTTCTTGCTTTTTAATCTCTTATGTGTTTGTCTCCCTCAAGCTTATGTTCTGACTTCCCTTACCTTGCTGGTGGGGTTAAGTATAGTAACATGAAGCTTTGAGGGTGTGATCCTGGAGACTTTTATATGAGACATATTGTACCTTCTTCTCATTAATAAAGTCTTCCTGAATTATCAAAAAAAAAAATGCATGAAGCTACCTCTTAGGAGTTTTTGTGGAAATATCATCACCGATGCACATAGAGTTAATTTGTTCTGTAAACAGGTATGAGGATGAAGGCGTCGAAAGGAGTAGATTTCATAATATCCTGAATGAAGCTCAGGCCATATTCACAGCCTTCTTCTTCTCTGATTACTTTCCTATGATGGGATGGATTGATAAGCTTACAGGATTGTCTTCTAGGCTTGAGAAGATATATAAGGATTTGGATGCATTTTATGAAGAGATCATTCATGAGCATTTGCACCAAGCAGGCAAGCCTGAGTCTGACCAAGAGACTATTATTGATGTTTTACTTCAGCTTTGGAAAGAACGTAGCTTCACAATTGAGCTCTCTCTAGATCATGTCAAAGCAGTGCTAATGGTATCTCAATCTCCTTTAGTTAGTTTTATTTAATAATTATGTTCCTTTTTTATCTTTCTTTATTTGAGATTGTAATATCAAAACATAGACCGAGCTAGCAAAAACTAATTCAATTCTTGTAAATGATTTCTTGTAGGACGTATTTATAGCAGGACCAGATACAACTGCATCCATGCTGGTTTGGGCAATGACAGAGTTAGCAAAGAATCCCATGGTGATGAAGAAAGCACAAGAGGAGCTTAGAAGTGCGAATCGTGGCAAGTGTTTTATTGAAGAAGAAGATCTCTCAAAGCTTGAATACCTCAAGCAGTGGTGAAGGAGACATTTAGGCTACGCCCTGCAGGTCCATTGCTGATTAGCCGTGAATCGATTCGAAAATGCAGCATACAAGGATATGACATTTTGCCAAAAACAACAATTTGTGTGAATGCATGGGCCATTGGTGGAGACCCTGAATTATGGAAAGATCCGGAATTATTTATGCCTGAAAGGTTTCTTGGGAGTCATATCAATTTTCGAGGTCATGATTTTGACTTGATTCCATTTGGAGCTGGGAGAAGAATTTGCACTGGCATGAATCTTGGTATTGCTACATTTGAGCTTACACTTGCCAATATGTTGTACTCTTTTGACTGGGAATTGCCTGTTGGAATTAAGAAAGAAGACATTGACACTCAAATGCTCCCTGGACTCTCTATGTTCAAGCAAAACCCTCTTTTCCTTATTGCCAGAAAATATGTGTAGGATTTAAAAATTAAAGTACTGCCACTTAAAGACACTATATTGTTGTTTTTTTGTTTTTTTTTTTGATAGAAAAGACACTATGTTGTTGTTTGCCTATATAGTCAAGATATTAAATAAAACCGATTTCTTGTATGTTAACAAAGAAGTATCTTCCTTTAGTCTCTTTAAATTTACTTCGTTTACCAGTTTGTTTCTTCTTGTGCGCTCCTTGAGAACCTTTTGTTGATGCTTTGTTAGTCTCATTGATGACACCTTAGAGGATGTGCTTGAAACATGGTTGAGAAGAGATCAAATTTGAACTTTGAAAAATCCGATCTAAATCTGACTTTTTTTCATCTCTACTATTGGTGTTGGAAACAATGCTCAGAGTTGGAGTTTGATTATGACCAATCTGAGTTTGGTTATGAAATCTGAGTTTGGCTATGACCAATCTGAGTTTGGGTACCAAGGTTCTCTTTGCCATTTATATGTGTTGATTATCACGAGACAAAACTCAATAAAGTGGTAAGTTAGGGTGCGTGTCTTGGGGTGTCACCTTTACGTATTGGAGTTCAAGAGTAATTTCACTCCTTGATGTACGGTATAACCTCAAATCACTGTGTTGACCCAAATCGCAAGATATTAACACTTAAATGCCAAGTCATTTGTTAGGAAAATTTGCTCATTCGTTCTATTTGGAAATCTTATCTCTCTTTCGCATTGGTGGGGGATGATGGAAATAATACTAAGAGTTGGAGTTTGGTAATCTGAGTTTGGTTCCACCCAATCGTATCAGATTCGCGAGATATTAATTGCGGAAATCACGTAATCAATTTGATCCATAACTGTTGTTATAATCTTTTATTCTTGGATATAACAGCTCCTAGTCTTTAGCCTAATTCTTTATTGCGATATTAGATCCTTGATCTCCTAGTTAATGATTTCCTTGATTTCCTCCCCACTAATTGCCTTATTTGATTTCCTATTGATGGGAAAGTTTCAGTCCTCTTTTGGCTATAAAAGCTTTGTCCATATTGCTGAAAAATACACAAGAGATAACCAACCATCTTCCTTTTCTCTCTCTACCCTCTTGCATTATTCCTGAGCAAGTTGAGTTTAGTTACAATCCTTCCTCGTGAGTGCATACGAGTATGGGTATTGTGTAGTGTTAACCTTAAGAAGCGAGCGCTAGGTAATCGATTTGCACCTAGATCAAGGTGAAATCTCTTTTAAGGCAGTGATTAATCACACGGCGCAGCAAGTTACTTTCATGTTCTGTTTCTGCCAGTTAATATCTGGGACTGACTAAACATCAGTTTGGGTACACCTATTCTAACAATTGGAAAGGACCCGAACAAGCCTTTGCAGCTAGTTGGTTGAATAGGTTTTTAACGGAGCAATTTGTCTTGTGTAAGATCGTTTCATGGTACAATGGTAGAAGTAAGAAATGTGAAAGTAACATTTTTTAAATTTAACATTTGTTGTCTGAAAAGTGACACTTTTTCTTTTGATAACCAAAAGTGTTTAATTAACACCTGTTAGGGATCGTGCCAAATTCAATATGAGCAAACCACAAGCAAAGCAATAAAAATTATGAAGAACACAAACAAATTAAGGAGGTTGAATCCTCCGCCCACAATATCACTATTATTCCACTAATTTATAGCAATACAATATAATAAGTTCTTGGTTATTTTTCCTCACAATGTACTGCACTTAATTCTACAGCACTACCTCACCAAAAGGAAAACCACGTTCCTTTAGCCTAACCCATCTAGTGATTAAATAGGCAAGCAACAACCAAGAGTCCTATTCCACTAAAACTATAATTGATTACAAGACAAAGACTATTTCTATTAGGATACTAAATCCTCCCATCCCAAGTTACGGATAACTAACAATGAAGTATATTAGTTTTCTAGTTTGAGTCATCATCTTGTTTTGATCCACAAACGAGTCCCGACCTCTTCGGAACACTAGTAGGCATAATCGGCTCGAACCCCAACAAACCTCCCCTCGAGCCAATATGCCATGAAACTTGATCATCAAGTTGTAGATGTGCATCGTTCCTCACTGAACGACCCCTCCCCTTGAGTATAGCTCTTTGCTTCTACGCAACCACCATCAAGAACATAGAGATTGTTCTTTTTCTTTAGGCCCCTCAATATCACCCTACCTTGTTTGGTGACTACTATTTGGCCATCCTCCATGTGAATCGCATATCTTAAGCCATCCAAACGACCCAAAGATATAACGTTACGATCAAGTTTGGGTACATACCTCACCTCTTGTAATGCCCGGACTTTACTATCAAAAGACTTGATCTTCACCTTACCCACACCCTCAATCTTGGCTTCCTTCCCATTCGGTAGAATGATAGATGGTCTTCACCTCGCAATGTTCGAGTGAATCAAACCACTCCTTTCTCGTACATATATTTTGAGAAGCCCCAGAATCCAAGACCAAAACCTTCTTGTGGTCCCTCTTTTCTTCAACCACAATAAGTTCCTCATCGTTGTCTTCACCAAGATTATCAATGGCAACAGAGACAACTCCTTTTCCTCGAGCCGTTTTAAGTGCTTCCATATCCTCCTTATATTTGGGACATTTAAATTGAATGTGCCCCTCCTCATCACAATAGTGACACTTAAAAGACTTCTTATGTTTGCCTTTCCCATTATTCCCCTTACGAAAGCTCCGCCCTTCCACTGCTAGTCCCTCCCCTTGGAATGATGTCGACCCGCCTTGCTTCATCAATCTTTCTGCCTCGAGCAATGCAACCACTGTTTCATCCAAGGTGATCGTTGTCTTCCCGATAAGCAAACTCGTGATAACCGGGTTATACTTACGGGAGCGACACCAAAAGTAAGATCGCCTTGTCCTCATCCACAAAAGTCACTTCTAAACTCGCCAATCGGGTGATCAGTCCATTAAACTTGTTTAGATGATCCTGTAGGTTGCCACCATCCTCCATCTCGATTGAGAAAATATCCTTATTTAAGAACAACTTGTTTGCCAACGACTTGGATGCATACATCTTAATTAATTTATCCCACAAGCTCTTGGGATTAATCTCATCCAACACGTTGTACTTAATTTCGGGCGCTAAGGGTAGTCGAATCGTGCTCGATGCACGCAGCTTCATATCACTCCACTTTGCATTCTCCAGATCCGCAGGCTTCTTATCCTTCAAGGTAGCATATAGTCCTTGTTGGATTAGAACATCCTTAACCATGCTCTACCACAATGAAAAATTATTTTTCCCATTGAAAAGCTCAACCTTGAATTTTCCCACCTGGCAATCCTCCATGATCTCAAACCGTAGCTCTGATACCACTTGTTAGGGATCGTGCCAAATTCAATATGAGCAAACCACAAGCAAAGCAATAAAAATTATGAAGAACGCAAACAAATTAAGGAGGTTGAATCCTCCACCCACAATATCACTATTATTCCACTAATTAATAGCAATACAATATAATAAGTTCTTGGTTATTTTTCCTCACAATGTACTGCACTTAATTCTATAGCACTACCTCACCAAAAGGAAAACCACGTTCCTTTAGCCTAACCCATCTAGTGATTAAATAGGCAAGCAATAACCAAGAGTCCTATTCCACTAAAACTATAATTGATTACAAGACAAAGACTATTTCTATTAGGATACAAAATCCTTCCATCCCAAAGTTACGGTTAACTAACAATGAAGTATATTGGTTTTCTAGTTTGAGTCATCATCTTGTCTTGATCCACAAATGAGTCCCAATCTCTTCGGAACACTAGTAGGTATAATCGGCTCGAACCCCAACAACACCTTTTAGTTACAAAATAACAATTTTTTTATTTATTCAAAATAAAACAATCGAATCATGGTAAAACCATCATTTATTAGTTTTTGCGATTGCGGGATTGGGAAACCAATTCGCTATGTGAATAGTCGTTGCTCGCGCGATACATGACATGAAATGATAATAATTTTCCCTCACTAATAGCCTTTGGGCTGGAAGTATGTCCTTTTGTGACGACAAGACATGAAAATCACTAGTATAGGTAATTTTGATACGTCAGCACCAGCCCACCATACTCCATTGTAAGTATTTATACGCAAAATTTGTTATTGTTAAATAAGTATATCACAACTATGTGATCATTAAAATAAAGCGGACATTTTTAAATATATAGTGTAAAAATTTTTAGTACTAAAATAAACCAATGTGCTGTGGTATATGATATCACTAGTTTTTGTTATTGTTTTGAGTCAATTTGTTGGCGTCACGTCAAAAGGGATGGGAATACAGTGGCGCATCATGTAGCTAGAGTCATCCTTTTTGGTGTCGAGCAATGTTGGGTTGATTGTTACCCGGAGTCTGTCAAACCGCATGTAATAATGGATTCATTACCAATATAAAATAGCTCGATACCTTCCCCTCAAAAAAAAATAAACCAATGTTTTATGTTAGAGGAGAAGCGACGCAACAATAATGCTCACAACACAAACCGTTCTTTAGCTCCCACATTGACTTGTTTCAGTTCAGTGTACTTGATGGATGATTCTATACTTTCGCAAAACAGGTTAGGACATGTATGCTAACTGATTATTATGCAAAAATTGGTGTCATAACACTTATTGGTTGTGGGTTTGCCTTCGATTGGGTTTAAAGATAATAGGATTTGTGATGCATGTCCAAATGACATGTAAAATCATAATTCAAGTCAAAACATGGTTAGCACCTGCACCTCTAAATCACTTAAGTTGATTATTGTGGATTTGTGTAGGTCGTTATTAAGGAACTCTGTCAAAGTTTGCTTCTTGTGAGTTGTGACCATTGTTCGTCCCCTGCATTTGTTGTTTATTTGAAGCGTGCTTCAGCCTCGTTCGATGAACTTGTTCACTGTTCAGTTTTACAAAACCCATGAATTTGTACACAATATAATACTACATAGTTTCACAGAATCCATGAATTTGTACACAAAACTCATGAAGTGTTACTTTTAATCGTCTTACCGTGAAACTTTATTATACAAGGCTGAACTGAAAAACCATTAATGAACAAACATAGTTCTCAGAAAACAAAATAATACTACAAAAACATTTTCATTGTGCTTGATAGTTATTTATCAACTATGCGCTAACAAACATTCATTAATTGCCAATGGGGTATTGTACTAGTGGATGTTTAGTTTACCCACCGGGTAGTCTACTCGGGTGATGTGGACAATAAATATAAGCATGTACATTGGAACTCAAATAAATTATTTTCAACTTAAATCACAAAATATCAAAATTCAACCAATCACCAATTCACACATCACCCGGGTAGACTACCCGTTGGGTAAACTAATATTTATCCGTTAAGATTGAGGCCTTATGTATAATAGGTCTAAGGTTCGATTCCCCATCTCCTGTTTTATGTAATTTTGTATTGGGTTCTACGCCTCCCTTGACCCCAAAAAAAGATTTAATTGCCTAACAGCCTATAGAAAAGATAACCATGAAAATTGATTACCTAACAGCCTATAGGTAATTAAAGTTTAGAAATCATGAAAAGGGATAGAGAAGGAACGATTGATTTCCTAATTCTTTCGGGGCTGCACACTGCACATGATTTTTTCTTTCATCGAGCAATCATCTGCTAACCTAATTGTACAAGCACATGGCCAATCTACGCATTTATACGTATATGGAAGGTTGAGTATGAACAATGCTTCTTGGTACTTTGGTAGGTGGCTTAAAGAATGATGCACAATGGTTATGTTTGGAACAAACAGTTAGCTTTTCAACAAATGCTACACGTTGAAGCTTGTAGCTAATGTTTTAACTCTCTGCAACCAAATAATTTGCCAGATTATTAATTTTCAGCCTGCATCTACAGTTATAGCTAATTTCGTGAAAACTATCCCAAAGCAAGCTTTCATCTACAGCTACAGCTAGTTCATTAGCATTTCGTAGCAATTTCTAGCAATTTTCTACTAATTTCCTTCATTTATTAACATTTGACAACTACAATTACCGCTAATTTTACTAAACATTGCCAAGGAATCAAGAGATTCCCTTGGCCTCTTATTGTTAAGGCCCTGTTCTCTTCAACTTCTATCTGAAGTATTCAATAAAATTCAGTTCAATTTAGTAAAATTCAGTTAAGTTCAGTGAAAATAAGTTCAGTTCAGAAAAATTCAGTTAAGTTCGGTAAACCAAAGTACAATTTTACTCTTTGTTATTGTAGATTCATTAAAAATAAGTTCAGTTCCGAAAAAATAAGTTTAATTCAGTAAATTTTAGTTCAGTTCAGTATTGTGCAAATAAGTTCAGTAAAAAGAAGGTAAAGAGAACAGATTCGGTATCATCTCCAGGTCTTAAAGTTGAAGGGTTTAATTCGTATCAACTCGTTTACCTTTTCTAAAGTATTAGTACCATTGCACCAAAAAAAAAAGTATTAGTACCAAGATCATACACACCTAATGTTATTAGGAGTACTATAAACCTATGTTGGCTATGTAGCTGGTACTAATCTAACGTGTATATATATGGGTATTACAAGTCATATGAGTATATGCATATAGAGCTGGTCTAGTTCGCACCCAAAAAAATATAGGGCTGGTCTAGTCTAGATTAAACATGGATTTTGCTGCAAACATTAGCACGTTGGAGCAATCCAAAGAGTTGCTAGATGCACAAGTTCACATTTGGAATCACACTTTCAGCTTCCTAAATTCCATGGCCTTAAAATGTGCAATTCAACTAGAAATCCCAGATGCCATTTTTAAACATGGTAACTCCATTACTCTTACTGAACTCGCTAGAGTACTTGATATCAACCCAACAATGGCTCCTAACCTTCAACGCTTGATGCGCTTTCTTTCTCATTCCAATTTCTTCTCAAAAAAGGTTTTACCAAATGGAGAAGTCGAGTTTGGTCTAACCCAAAACTCCATACTCCTCCTCAAGGGTCACCCCCTAAGCCAAGTTCCTTTTGTACTTGGAATGCTCGATACAACAACCTTGACCGAGCCCGCGCACCACTTTGCAAGCTGGTTTAGAAATGGTCAGGAGTCTCCTTTTCATATTGCTTATGGGAAGAGCGCTTGGGAGCATGCTGGTCAAGTAACCAAATTTAACGAGTATTTTAACCAAGCAATGGCAAGTGATGCACAACTTGTTGCTAATAGCCTACTATTGCCTATTAATAATGAAGATAAGGGCTTATTTGAAGGGATTGATTCATTGGTTGACGTTGGTGGTGGCAATGGAACCTTTGCTAAGGCCATTGCTAAAGCCTACGCTGGGTTGAAGTGTATTGTGCTTGATCTACCACATGTGGTTAAGGATTCGCAAGAGAATAGTACTCCAAATAACTTGGTATATGTTGGAGGTGACATGTTTCAGGCAATTCCTTCTGCTAATGCTGTCTTACTCAAGGTAAATTATTATTACACCATGTTGTCAAGTCATTTACTTTGATTAGAAAGCATTACTTCCTTCAAGAGATGAATATGATGAACTCGAGAACATATTAGGTCAAAACTTGTTTGTAATTAAATACATGAATATGAACTACTTTTCAAAACTCGTTTAATAAATGATCCGAGCATGACCACCACTGCATACGATCAATTACGTTTGTGAACAACTTTATTGTCATTCAATTTATAAAAACTCTTCTATATTATCTTATTACATTTTCATTTTGTAGTGGATATTGCATAATTGGAGTAATGAGAATTGCGTTAAGATACTCAAGCGATGCAAAGAAGCAATTCCAAGCAAAGAGCAAGGTGGGAAGGTGATTATCATTGATATGGTATTGGAGAATCAAAGTGATGTTGTTGAGCATCACAACGCTCAACTTCTACTTGACATGCAGATGATGTCAGTAACCATTGGTGGACAAGAAAGAACTAAAGACGAATGGAAAAAGCTCTTCATCAATGCTGGTTTTAGTGGCTACAAAATGTATCATGTATTAGGGTTAAGGTCTATCATTGAAGCCTATCCCTAATAAAATTTCTCGTGTCTAAATAAAAAGGAGCTTGACCAGTAAAATAAAATAAAAATGAGCTGGTCAAGCCGTCCCGTCTTCAATCTCCACCCCCAACACGAGGATGTATGAGAAATAATTGTATAAGATTCAAGAAATGTGATGCCAGCATATCAGATAATATGCAAGTATGCATCCCCATATATATCAATACTAGTTACATTTTCGTGAGATTCAATAATTTGTATGTTAATATTAATAAAATAATATTAGTAGTACAAATTTCACAGAGAATTTTTACATATGTCATATCTGGATACAAAAATCCTCTTCTAAAAACCTCTAGCTCCCTTAATATTGTATAAACCTACAGTAGAAACCTACAACATTGTTATCAATTGTAGGGTGTAGAATACCAAAATAAAGGGTGCACTAAGTAACTCTAGAGGAGTGATGCATCAATTGCATCAACGTTGTAGGACGTTGTTCCCTATGCAGAACTATATATGGTGAACAAGTATGAATGATGCAAGCAACAGTAAGTATATAACACACAACTTTTTTAACGTGGAAAACCTTCTAGGCTTGAATAGGTGTAAAAACCACGACCCAACACTTGGATTTTGTCACACTTCTTCTCTTATAACCAGAGCCAAAACAATGATACAGACTAGCACCTTCAACAACCAATACACTAAGACTAGTATGTTGTGAACCCTTCAAGTTACACGCTAACTTGGAGTGACACTCTACGCATATCACTAAGCTATAATGATTACATATCTCTAGAATAACTTTGTCCTTTAACACACTTCGCCACTACAAAATAAACATGTGTTTTGCTACCGACGGAATCGGTAGCTAACCACCTAAATCGGTCGTTAAATAATGTCAGCGACCAACTTGCGACCGATTTCAGTCGGTCGCTAAAAACCTGGTGGCTAAATTATATTTGGTCGCTAGATCGGTCGCTAAATTCCAGCAACCGAATTTGCGACAAAACGTCGATCGCTAATTGTATTTGTGAATAAAAACAATCCAGACTAGCCTTCAATACGTACGGTATCAACACAGTATTATTGGAGGCTAATCTGGAAATATAACCATTTCGACTACTAATGCTCAGGGGCTTCTTGTGCTTCAAATGTGAACACAAATGGTGTTTTATTATACCACCCACCAAAAGAGTACCCAAAAATTATACAAGTGTAAAGGAATCATATCAAAATATAAAATAAATAACAAGAACCGCAAATCAAGTAAGAGTTACAACACAATATTACATAGCCTAAAATAATTCAAAATGAGAAACAAACAATTGGAAGCAGATCAAATGAGTACACATCTAAAATAAAATAAGGACAATTCGAAACTAACCTAGATTTAGATATACAAATTTCATTCGCAGTAACAAAAAAAAAGGAACATTTTAGATTTAAGATGCGATTATTTTCAAGTAACAACTGATAGATCTCGATCACCACCACCAAAATAGGCTACCCACCTCCAAAATTAGCTACCCACACCAAAATCTTTAATCTGTTTCGATGTAGCTCCACCAAAGTTTGATCTACCGCTAAGCAAAATTGACCAACGCTTGTTAAACAAGCAAAATAACTAAACTAAAACCAATTGTGCAATGACCAATCTAAGCAAGACTCAAAATAAAAACTAACCTAGATCTAGATATACAAGTTTCATTCGTAGTAACAAAAAAAAAGGAACATTTTAGATCTAAGATGTGATTATTTTCAAGGAACAGCAGATAGATCTCAACTCACCACCACCCAAATAGGCTACCCACCTCCAAAATCGGCTACCCACCACCAAAATCTTTGATCTGTCTCGATGTAGCTTCACTAAAGTTCGATCTATCGCCATCACTTGTTCAACATAGCTTGTTACGGTATGTGCAATGACCAATCTAAGCAAGCAAAGTTGACCAACGCTTGTTAAACAAGCAAAACAACTACACTAAAACGAATTGTGCAATGACCAATCTGGTGCGGGAGCATTTGAGACATCCTGAAGAGCTCAATGGTGATCCTAAATTGTCTAAAGGATGCACCTTGGTCAAAAGGGTTCCCTAATGCCCTTCCTAGCTTGCATGAATAAAGCTTAGTGCTGTAACTTTCTTTTAACATGCATAATGTCATTTAGTCCGTACATGTCCTTAATTAGTCCGTACGTTCATCATTAGCGTTAAGTAAGCTTAGTTTACATTTGTAATTTATTCTCAACTTTGTAATAGCTTAGGAAACATATCTAAAAGGATAAGGAGTCACAAGTTGAGAGGAAAAGGCCTAGAGGACCATTAAATCAGGGCATTTAATGTAGTGGTCCAAATAGTACAAAGTAGAGCCAACTGTCATTTTCAAGTCGCTCTCAAGCATATTGGGAGCCTAGGAAGCGCCTTGTGGTCCTACCAACGGATATTTGCTGAGCTTTGGACAGCAAGGACCCTGTTAAGATGTTTTCTAGGTCATTTAAGGACCCTTCTCTCCCCTATATATAGGTAAAGACGGCCATGTACTCAGTAGACCATTTTGAATGAAATTGACCACAAATAGTGCTGTCTCTTTTTATCCCCTATATATAAGATATTCACTCCCCTATCTCATTGTTTTAGGAGTGAATATCCTTGTTCTTTGAGTCCTTCTTTCAATATTAAACTTGTATTAGAGTTTATATTGTGGTGAGGGTTTGTTACTTTGAGAGTTTAAGAGAGATTCAAAACTGATTATCCAAGGGAGCTTAGCCGTTGAGTTATGCATCAATTTTGGTATTAGAACTTTGATTTTCTTAGCTCGCTCATATAGAGGTTTTTCTTCATTGGACAGTCCTCTTTAACCTGGTTTTGGTTTGAGGACAAACGGAGAAGATTTGGGTGCTCGTTGAACCAATTTCCCTTAGTCACTCCTGCTGGACTTGCGCCTGGAACATGCTTGTTTTCTTTGTTTCGTTGACACGAGAGCTTTGGTTTTCTTAGCTCGTTCTTTTAGTGGTTTTTCTAGATTGAAGATCCCTCTTTCAGCTAGTTTTGGTTTGAGGAAAAAAGGAGAAGATTTGAGTGCTTGTTGAAGCAATTTCCCTCAGTCACTCCTACTGGACTTGCGCCTGGAACAGGCTGGTTTCTTTGGTTCTTTGGCACGCTTCAAGAGGTAAAGGTGGAAACTTTTTGATAATTTTCTGAGTTCCTTAGACCCTTATCTTTGAATTCTTGTTGGTGGTTTTGGTTAAATGCTTGTGAAATAGAGCAGTATATTATTTGAAGTCGACGTTCTGTTTTGAGTGCGAATCTGGAATTGTTGTTGATAAAGTTGCTTGCTTTGGTTGAGATTTGTTGTGGTGATCTAGTTTTATCTCTTAACCTTATTTCTCTATCTTATTTCTGGTTACTCTTCTTATCTTTGTTCTTTTGAGAGTAAGAGATCAAACCCTTGATCTTTTAACACTCACATCGAGTTGATTAGATTAAAGGGGATTATTTGTGGTTTACTCTCCCTAAACACATTTACCTTCTTTTCTGTCTAAGCTAACTACAAAAGGACACTAAGCCAAACACTTTATCACCTACAAAAATCCTAGATACAAAATGGCTGGAGGTGATAAGAGCTTTTGAAGGAACACGACCTTTGAACAAGCTCAAAATCTGAGGCTTGATAGGGATATAAAGCAATTGAAGGAGCAAATGAAACAAGCTCTTGATCAATTGAGAAATGAAAATAGGCAAAGAAGGCCTAGAAACTATGATGGAGATGATAGATTTCACCATGGCTCAAGTGATTCCCGTAGCTCATGTGCTTTTAACCCTAGGAGAAGACATAGGGGTTATTGGCTTGGTGTTAAGCTTGAACCTCCTGATTTTGATGGTAGACTACACCCTAATGATTACCTTGAGTGGGTCTTAAACATTGAAAGAGACTTTGAGGTCAAGGGTTCGAATGATGAAATATGTTACATGATGGCTAAGGTTAAGCTCAAGGGGTATGCATCACTTTGGCTTGATAATTTGCAGCACCAAAGAGTGAGAGATGGTAAGAGGAAAGATAATACATGGAGCAAACTTAAAGGGCTCATGCAAAAGATATTTGTACCAGATTCTTACTATCAAAACCTCAATCGACTCACCACACTAGCTCAAGATGATAAGTGTATGGACGAGTACGCAAGGGAGTTTGAACATTTCCTATGGAGGACGGGGGTCCTAGATACCCAAGGGAACACCATTAATCGTTTCTTGGCTAGTTTGAACCATAACATTCGAGAAAAGATGGAATTAAATGCATTATGGTCCTTAGAGGATTCAATCAAGTTGGCTCTCACGGTTGAGAAAGTAGCCAAAGAGAAGAAGCCCTATTATCTTCCTTTTGTTCCAAGTCCCACCACTTATTCTAGTGGTAATGGCAGCAGCAATAGAGTTGATCCTAACTCTGAGACATCCCGAAGAGCTCAATGGTGATCCTAAATTGTCTAAAAGATGCACCTTGGTCAAAAGGGCTCCCTAAGGTCCTTCCTAGCTTGCATGAATAAAGCTTAGTGCTGTAGCTTTCTTTTAACATGCATAATATCATTTAGTCCGTACATGTCCTTAATTAGTCCGTACGTTCATCATTAGCGTTAAGTAAGCTTAGTTTACATTTGTAATTTATTCTCAACTTTGTAATAGCTTAGGAAACATATCTAAAGGGATAAGGAGTCACAAGTTGAGAGGAAAAGGCCTAGAGGACCATTAAATCAGGGCATTTAATGTAGTGGTCCAAATAGTACAAAATAAAGCCAGCTGTCATTTTCAAGTCGCTCTCAAGCATATTGTGAGCCTAGGACGCGTCTTGTGGTCCTACCAACGGATATTTGCTGATCCTTGGACAGCAAGGACCCTGATAAGATGATTTCTAGGTCATTTAAGGACCCTTCTCTCCCCTATATATAGGTAAAGACGTCCACGTACTCAGTAGACCATTTTGAATGAAATTGAACACAAAGAGTGTTGTCTCTTTTTATCCCCAAATCTCATTGTCTTAGGAGTGAATATCCTTGTGCTTTGAGTCCTTCTTTCAATATTGAACTTGTATTAGAGTTTATATTGTGGTGAGGGTTTGTTACTTTTAGAGTTTAAGAGAGATTCAAAACTGATTATCCAAGAACGAACTTAGCCGTTGAGTTATGCATCACAATCTAAACAAGACACAAATTGACCAGGACAAGAAACATGGTTCACGGTTGAACTTATGTGAGCATAGGCACAGATCTGGATGGACGAGATGAATGCTTTGCTAATGATTCAATGACTCAATTAGACGCACAAAGCATAAGGTAGACTAAGACAATACTTGGCCTTATATAGACAGGCGTATAATCTCAGTTTCCTAGGTTAACAATCCGTTTAACGAAGGATATGATAAGATCTCCCACAGTTAGAGTTTGTGATAGACCTAATTTGACACGTGCGCAGTGGCCTCCTTTCTGGACGGAGTCGTAACTGAGAATCCAGCTTTATACGACTATACTGTTAGGAATCCAACTATTCAGTTGTTTAAACAAAATAATACGATTTTTATAATGAATCCCTTGATTTCCTCCATGGTTTTATTGCTTTGGCTTGATTACAGAAACGTTACAGATGAAAAATAATTGACACTTATCTAGCAAACATTGTATAGCTAAGTTTTCTATATATGAGGAATCAAGAACGGAATCAAGAACATTGTGTATAGATAATCTTAATGATGATGCAATGAAGATTGATTCAAGAACTTCCTGTAAGAGAAGTTCATCTTGAACTAACGAGTTGGAAACCAAGGTAATGGACACAAGTAACTTTAGTAATAACAGCCCAGGGTACTTTGAACGTCTGCGAAAGTTCCCACAACTTTTTGAGCACTCGAATTTTTATACGTTATTTTTAAAACGGTTTTATAGAGTTTTTATTTGTGTAAAATGACTTGATTAAATTTTTGTTCAAAAATATCTTTTTCGTACTCACTATTAAATATAAGAGTTTTACTTTAGAAAATCTTTCAAGAGGTTTTATGCAATAAAACTCTTTTGAGATTTAATTTCTATAAACTAATTTCTTGCTCCTATATCTTGGAGAGTAGATTCTATCCTTTTTTATCAGTTTAGAGATATCGAATCTACAACAAGTTTTATGTGAATAAAATTATGAAAGTCCATGAGTATTAGGTTGTTTATTTTACGAAAAGTTTTTTTTTGGAAATTAAGAAACCTACTCCTATTTAGTTTTGGTTTTGGTTCGAACTCGATCTTGCTTGTCTCCATAAACCAAAGTTACTGATTGAGAAGCTTAAGAAATCACAGAGAAAAAACGTGAATATGTAGTGAGTGATTTCAAAGAGACGTTCTGGTTGTTACCATCAAAGTTACCACCTATGTGACCTTCATGATTACGTTGGTGCACGACTTGTACGTTTTTCGACTTTGATCTTCTCATAAGGTTTTATTGTACCACATTAGCTTATTAAGAAGCATTCTGGTAATATATATATATATATATATATATATATATATATATATATATATATATATATATATATATATATATATATATATATATATATATATATATATATATATATATATATATTTGTTAGTGGGTATTTGGTACTTGGGTTCGGGGTAATTTAGGTTGTACTGCTCAGCAGTAGATTAGGGTATACTGTACTTGAGCTTGGTTTACACCTCCTAGTGAAGTTGGGAAAATTTCGCAGGGCTGTGGTTTTACTTTTTTTTTCTTTTTAAAAAGGCAAGGAAGCCGGCCAAACATGGCCAAGAGTACAATGACTCTAAACAAACCAGATCAACAAAGACCCTGACTGTCGATTACAGCCACAACAGAAAATTTTAAAAAAAAAAAAGACACAACAACTAAAGTGAACATCAATACAAACCCTAACAAATTGAGTCATATAGATCAATCCACTTCAACAACTTATATTGCCTTTAATTTTCCGATCTAACATCATTGTCTTCATCTTCTTAACTTCTTCAAGATTATCGCTGCAAAATGATAATCTTCACCCACTAAAAGGAAATCAAAGCATGGAAAAACGAAAATTGGTGGGAGCCCAAACTCAATTTATTGAGTCTGGTTGAGTTCAAAAAGGTTTTCACGTAAATATTTGTGTCTCTTTATTTATTGCTTTCTTATATTTTTTTGCTATTAACAATATAGTAATTAATAGGTTAACAAATTGTGCTTAATTGATAGCCCGCAAAAAAAAAAAAAAATTCCGTAGACTCAATTCACCTCCCTAGTCTATCCTTGGGTTTAACAGTGACACCAAAATCCCCATTTAAGTATTCTAATTTTTAAGGTGGGTTGTTAACGCATATACAGAGTCAAAATATTATTCTCCTATATGTGTGCTTGCTAGTTATTTCTCAAGTGTGCGCTAACTAACATTCATTAATTGGGGGATGCACACGGCACATGGGTTTTTTTTTCTCAATTGAGCTATCATCCACTTACGTAATTGTACAAGCACATGGCCATTCTACGCATTTGTACGTATAAGGAAGGTAGAGTTTGAACAATGCTTATTGGTACTTTGGTAGGTGGCTTCAAGCTAAGAATCATGCACAAGGAATCAAGAGATCATTTCCTATGCCTCTAATTGTTAGGATTTAGTATTATCTACCAATCTTAAAGTTGAAGGGTTTAATTCGTCTCACCTTTTTTTACCCTTTCTTAAATATTAATATCAATATGCACACCTAATCTTATTAGTAGTACTAGAAACCTATTTTGGCTATGTGCTACTAATCTAATGTGTATATATATGGGTATTTCAAGTCATATGAGTATATGCATATAGCTGGTCTAGTCTACAATAAACATGGATTTTGCTGCAAACATTGGCACGTTGGAGCAATCCAAAGAGTTGCTAGATGCACAAGTTTACATTTGGAACCACACTTTCAGCTTCCATGGCCTTAAAATATGCAATTCAATTAGAAATCCCAGATGCCATTTTTAAAAACGGTAACCTTATTACTCTTACTGAACTCGCTACAGTACTTGATATCCACCCAACAAAGGTTCCTTACCTACAACGCTTGATGCGTTTTCTTTCTCATTCTGATTTCTTCTCAAAAAAGATTTTACCAAATGGAGAAGTCGAGTTTGGTGTATGTGCGTTGAGTCCTTTTTTATTCGCAACCATTATGGATGAGCTCACTAAGACTATTCAGGGGGATGTGCCTTGGTGTATGTTGTTTGCCGACGACATTGTTTTGATATACGAGACTAGAGAAGGTGTTAATGCCAAACTAGAACTTTGGCGGGATACACTAGAGTCAAAGGGATTTAAGTTAAGTCGGACCAAGACCGAATACTTGGATTGCAAATTTACAAGAGATGGGGTTACCTCGGATATGGAGATTAAGATCGGTACTGAAGTGGTACCGAAGAGGGATTGCTTTAAATATCTCGGTTCAATCATACAGGAAAACGGCGAGATTGATGATGACGTGACTCATCGTATCAAAACAGGGTGGCTAAAGTGGAGGAGTGCAACGGGTGTCCTATGTGACAGAAAAATTCCACTAAAACTTAAAGGCAAATTTTACTGTACAGCCATCAGGCCAGCTATGCTATATGGGGTGGAGTGTTGGCCGGTGAGGCAGGTGCATGTGCAGAAGATACGGGTGACCGAAATGAGGATGCTTCGCTGGATGTGCAACTCCACAAGAAGAGATAGAATTAGGAACGAAGTGTTAAGAGGCAAGGTGGGAGTGACCGATATTGACAACAAGATGCGAGAAACGAGGCTTAGATGGCTTGGGCATGTGAGGAGGAGGCATCGAGATGCACCGGTGAGAAGGTGTGAGAGAATTATACTTAGAGACTGTAAACGAAGAAGAGGACGCCCGAAGAAGACTTGGGGAGAGGTAATCAGACAGGATTTGACCCTTCTAGAACTTACCGAGGACTTGGTCCTAGATAGGAAATTATGGCGTAGCAGGACTCGTGTAGAGGACCCTCGTTAGAGTATGGGTTTTGCATTGGCTAGTAATAGAGGTTGATTCATTTTGTTCATAGCCTGTAGTGCCTTCTTCACTGTATGTTGTTCATCTAGTAATATCCTGTGTTAGTATGTTTACAGCTTTACTTTTCTTGCCCTTTTGATCATCCCTTATTGCTTTATTACCCGAAAAAACCGTTTTGAAAATGAAAAAAAAAAAGTTTTCGTGGGTCTTTCGGAAACAGTCTCTCTTCTAGGCGACTAGTTAGGGGTAAGACTGCGTACATTTGGACCTCCCCAGACCCCGCCCTAGGCGGGATACTTACTGGGTTGTTGTTGTTGTTGTTGTTGTTGTTGTTGTAGAAGTCGAGTTTGGTCTAACCCAAAACACGCTACTCCTCCTCAAGGGTCATCCCCTCAACCAAGCTCCTTTTGTACTTGGAATGCTCGATACAACCATGACCAATCCATCCCATCACTTTGCGAGCTGGTTCAAAAATGTCCAGTAGTCTCCTTTTCATATTGCTAATGGGAGGAGCGCCTGGGAGCTTGCTGGTGAAGTAACAAAATTTAATGAGTACTTTAACCAAGCTATGGCAAGTGATGCACGACTTATTGCTAGCTTGCTAGTGGCTAATAATGAGTCTAAGGGCTTGTTTGAGGGGCTTGATTCATTGGTTGATGTTGGTGGTGGCAACGGAACCTTTGCTAAGGCCATTGCTAAAGCCTACCCTTGGTTGAAGTGTATTGTGCTTGATCTACCACATGTTGTTAAGGACTTGCAAGAGAATACTCCACATAACTTGGAATATGTTGGAGGTTACATGTTTGAGGCCATTCCTTCTACTAATGTTGTCTTACTCAAGGTATAGTTTTCACTAATTAAAGCAATTTATATGAAGTTTATACTTATCATATAGATAGATTGTGTAAAGATACTCAAGAGATGCAATCCTATAGACTTAAATCTTTTATGAAATCCTATCACATATTCCATTACTTAAAACTTAAAGCACATAGTAACAAACATTAATCTCATTTTGTTGTGGATATTGCATGATTGGAGTGATGAAGATTGTGTAAAGATACTCAAGAGATGCAAAGAGGCAATTCCGAGCAAAGAGCAAGGAGGCAAGGTGATTATCATTGATATGGTAATGGAGAATCAAAGTGATGTTGTTGAGCATCATAGTGCTCAACTTCTACTTGACTTGCTGATGATGTCAGTAACCGTTGGTGGACTAGAAAGAACTGAAGACAAATGGAAAAAGCTTTTTATTAATGCTGGTTTTAATGGCTACAAAATGTGTCATGTATTAGGGTTAAGGTCTATCATTGAAGCATATCCTTGATAAATTTTCTAGTGTCTAAATAAAAAGGTGTTGTTTATGTGCCAAATAATCGATTTAGGGAATGTCATGCCAGCATCTCAGAGATTATGCAAGTATGCATAATTGCATTGCTATAAATCTCATTAGTTCACTGTGGGTTCTATAGATCTAACTTAGGGCCCTGTTTATGTGCCAAATAATCGATTTTACATGTAATACTACTCGAAGTAGTAAAATAATCCTTACTTATTATCATCAGTATTCAGTTATTATCCTTATCAACAGTTGCAAGAGCCTCAGCCTTACCAATTTATATATGTGATTAGACACATGGCACCTTTCAGCACTCATCACGTTCCTACTTTACGACTATATATTGGCCTTTTAAGAAGCATCAATTACATTCATGTCTTGAAAGAGGTAGCAAAGTTGGTCGTAAAGTTAGATCTCATGACAAAGGCAAACCTCTATATTAAGTCTGTCTGCAAGTTCTCATTGGAGTTACTCAATGTGTATGTCCATTCTAGTAATTAAAAAAACAACAAAAAAATTCCATTTTAGGTGGTGATATGATAACATTACTAGTTTATCTATAGGACAAATAAAAAAGGAAAGTGATAACATTAGTGTAGGATGGAGGGAGTATTAAGGGTCTGTTCTCCCCAACTTATTTCTGTTTATTTTTGTTTATTTCAACAAACTTCAGCAAATTTCAACAAACTTCAACAAAGTTAAATAAAGTTAAACAAAGTTCAACAAAGTTAAATAAACCAATATACAAACTAGTCATAAAAAACGCTTGAATCAACAAGATTCAACAAAAATAAACAATGTTCAACAACAATCAACAAAGTTCAAAAAAATAAATTTTCAGCAATAAATATAAACATTTTTTAGTTGGGAAGAACGGACCCTTAGTAACATCATGTCATATATATAAAACTCATAATGAAACTAACAACAATATATATATTGAACTGTTATGGCAGTCGGTATTGCATGATTGGAGTGATGAGCATTGCATAAATATACTTAAGCCATGCAAAGAGGCAATCCCAAGTAAAAATGAAGGGGGCAAGGTGGTCATTATTGAAATGGTGGTGGAGATACAGAATGATGTTGCATTGTACCATAATACCCAAGTCTTATTTGACATGGAGATGATGACAAATACCATTGGTGGAAAACAAAGAACGGAAGATGAATGGTCGAAACTTTTTATCAATGCTGGTTTTAAGGACTATAAGATGATCCCTGCTCTAGGGTTTAGGCATGTTATTGAGGTGTATCCTTCTTAAGTCTATGATCAGAAACAGAAAAACTAACGTAAAATAAATGGAGTATTGGATGTTTATTGTAATGCGTTCCCATCATCATGCAACTATTTCATGATTTATAAAGAGGTGGTTATTTGAATGTAATTTAACACCCCAAATTTTCTACTAAAATACATAAATAAAAAGAAATAAACAAACTCGAGCCAAAGTTTCGGCAGAGTTTCTTTTGTATATGCACTACCCAGCCTTTGCCTAATAAGGCTTATAAAAACCTGCTTAACAAAATATAAACAAAATCCAATCAACTCTGCAGAAGACTCTAATAACTCGGGGCGCTACCGCCACACTCACTCATAAGAATGAGTGCAAGGCTCTTCAACTTAAACTATATCTCAAAAATATTCTAGGTGGTCTATTTATTACACTTTATAAACTCTAAAATAAACAGCTACTAATTCTTGCATACGTCTGATCTGAAAGCGTTCCTTACTGACATTGATCTATAAATAAACTTCAATCTGCAAAAAGGTGAGATTCTGCAACGTCAGCAATGCTAGTAACTCACATCTAGTACGTAAAGCTCATTCTAAATTCAATTCAAGTCTAAACGTAAAAAAGCATGCTTCAATTCAACCAACCAACAAAACCTATATATACTTCAATTTGCCTTATCTGTGTGTATAAATAACATAGCATTTGCACCAAGGATAACACCATCTATCATATTCAAACATAAGTAATTTACGAATCTTCACATCAGATAACCTCTATAACTCAAGTTATCTTGATAGCTTAAGATAGCTTTTATTGTTAATCTTGCATTACTGAGCTGGGCATAAGGGAGAAGTTCCTAGGGCCGCCGCATCTCGGGGGCGTGTAAACCCTTGACCACAACTGGGAGTCAAGCCACAACTAGGGGCCAAATGTGCTACACCTGCTGACCACAACTGGGGGTCATAGCCAAAACTGGGGGCTAGGTCACAAATGGGGACCGGAGCTAAGCTCTGGGGACGTCTTCCATATAACACACCTGGAGTATCCATAGGTTCCTACTACCCAGAGGCATCTTCCACTTTACGTTATTAGTAGCTTAAGTAGCTTTTCTTTTCTTTCATATCTTATGACATTAGCACAAAACATCATATACTAGCTCATATTACTCATAACTAGCTTGTAGCAACAGAACACATCAACTCTTGCTCGTATTCGTATAAAACATGAATGTTTCTTAGCTCATAAATGAATGTCTCTTTCACTTAGTATACTTGCTCATATCATTCGTCTCAAGCTCATAGCACCAGAGTACAATCACTTTCTTTTCTGTTTGATTTTACTCATCTTCTTACTAGCATATCATAAATCTTATGAGATATACTAGTCATCCCTTTTATACTCCTAACAACATTAATTCTAGCTCTTAAACTTAAGCTAGCTCAAACTATAATTACATACAGTATATTACAAGTAGAGCATTTTAAATCACTCACTTAAATAACAAAATACACCTTGGCACAGGAAGGTTAGCATAAGAATACTACGATACCCAACTCTCAAAAGTTACCCACTCTACCCATATTTACACACTGCATGTTGGATAATTTCCAACAAGTATTTGACTTGGTGATCAAATTAATTGGTAACAAACATGTATGTGTTTGTAACAATTATGAGATCATGGTACAAGCAAATATGAAAAGAGCATAAGCCAAGTAGTTGCACAATTAATTAGTAACAACTAACTCACAAACGGGTTTGTGCAGTTTTCTCAAGCGGTATGCTTGTGGTTAATTAACTACCATCTTATCCGAAAGATAAGATATGCTTATGAGTAATTGTAACCGCTATTAACTACCACCTTATCTTATCCAAATGCTCATGTGAGACACCCAAAACTCTATAAATAGAGGGCATGCGCAAAGCGTTGGAGATCATCGAAAAAGGGCTATCTTTGCCTGTAACTTCTATCCTATCTTTCTCCTTCTTAGTGTTCTATCTATCGGTTGTGCATTACCGCTAGTTAGAGGAATACCGTTGTATCTCAGAGAACTATTCAAGTTAGTCTGGTTGCACCATAGGGGACGAATAAGTTCTTTAGGACAGCGCAACTGCGTGCCTCGGTATTAGCCATTGTTAACCCCCATCTACAGAATATATCCAACAATCTAAAGGACTTATCTTCGTAGTAATGGCTGCCCGAAACAGTACTTTGAAGGAGATGGCCACTAGTATTGTCAAACTTGAACGTTTTAATGGTGGAAACTTTCGTAGGTGGCAAAGGAAAATGCATTTCCTACTTACTACTCTCAATGTTGTTTATGTCCTTACTTCTCCTCAACCCAAAGAATCTGAAAATGAAACTCTGAACCAACAAAGAGCCCGCCAAAAATGGGAAAATGATGATTACATGTCGAGGACATATCCTTAATGCTATGGCGGATCCTTTGTTTGACACTTACCAAACGGTGGCTACAGCAAAGAAACTTTGGCAACTCTTGGAGGGACGCTACTTGAGGGAGGATGCCACAAGTAAGAAATTTATGGTAAGTCAATTTAATTCTTATACCATGAATGAATCTAGACCGGTCATGGATCAATTCTATGAAATTGAGCATATTCTAGGCCATTTTAAACAACATCAAGTGCATATGGATGAACATTATCTTGTTACTGCTATAATTGATAAACTGCCTGATAGTTGGACTGAGTTCAAACATAGTCTCAAACACAAAACAGAGGATATTTCTCTTGAAACACTTGCAAACCACTTGCGCATTGAAGAGGAGTTTCGCAAACAATCGAACTCCAAGGGCAAGGAACATGTGTCTAGTGCACATATTGTTGAAGATTGTAAGGCAAGTACGTCCAAGAAGGGACGGATCAAGAAGAAGAACTACCCCAACAAGCAAGGTGACAACAAACGTAAAGCACTTTGTTGGATCTGCAACAGTCCCAATCATTTGAAGAAGGACTGTCCTAACCCTAACAAGAAGAGGAAGAAGGGCTCACACCCCGATTCCGGACAATCTTCTAAAGAGGGAAAGGAGGAATTTGCAGGCATGCTCTCAGAAGTGAACATGGTGCAAGAATGCAGTGCTTGGTGGATTGATTCCGAAGCTACACAGCATGTATGTAGGGACAAGGCACTTTTCAAAACCTATGAACCCTTGGATGACGAGAAGACTCTCTATATGGGCAACTCATCAACTGCTCAAGTCTTTGGGAAGGGTAAGGTAGTGCTAGAATTTACTTCCAGAAAAATTCTTAATTTAAATGATGTATTACATGTTCCGGACATTAGGAAGAATCTAGTGTCGGGTAGTGTATTCAACCGCTATGGGTTCAAGTTAGTGTTTGAGTCGGACAAAGTTGTACTCTCCAAAGGTGGTGTCTTTGTAGGCAAGGGCTATATGTGTGATGGAATGTTCAAGTTAAACGTTGTTACTAATAAAATAAATAATGCTTTTGTTTATTTGCTTGATTCATGTACTTTATGGCACAATAGGTTAGGTCATGTGAATTTTAAACGCATGGATGATATGGTTAATCATGACTTAATTCCTTCATTTGATAAGAATGAGCATATATGTAAAACTTGCATGGTCACTAAAATCACTAGGCAATCATTTCCATCCATAGAACGTTCTTCTAAGGTTTTGGATTTGATTCATAGTGATCTTTGTGAATTAAATGGTCAATTGACTATGAGTTGGCAAGCGTTATTCATAACATTTATAAATGATTATTCTAGATATTGTTATGTGTTTTTGTTGCGCACCAAAGATGAAGCCATTGAGATGTTTCAAGTACTTAAAAGTGAGATTGAATTACATTGTGAATCGTTTATAAAACGATTGAGGCCCGATAGAGGAGGAGAGTATTATAATCCCTCCTATTTTAATTCAACCGGAATTGTCCATGAAGTGACAGCACCCTATACACCACAACAAAATGGTGTAGCGGAAAGGAAAAATAGAGTCCTTACCGAGATGGTAAATGCCATGTTATCAAACTCGGGGTTAAGGGACGGTTTTTGGGGTGAAGCATTATTAACTGCTTGTCATATTTTAAATAGAGTTCCAAATAAGAGGAGTATGACTACTCCATATGAATTTTGGAACAAAAGAAAACCAAACCTAAGATATCTTAGAGTTTGGGGATGTAGGGCAATTGTAAGAGTGCCTGAACCCAAAAGAAAGAAATTGGGTGAAAGAGGAATAGAATGTATATTCATTGGTTATGCAATGCATAGTAAGGCATATAGGTTCATGGTTATTGAACCAAATGATTTAATAACAGTTAACACTATTATTGAATCAAGGGATGCCATTTTTGATGAAGAACATTTTGCATCTATTCCTAGACCAAAGGATAAATTGGTTGTAAATGATCAAGAACCTACTCAAAATCTTGAGGAGGTTGTAGAGCTTCGCAGAAGCAAGAGACTTAAGAAAGCAAAAGATTTCGGTCCAGATTTCTTTGTATTTCTTGTTGAAGGGTCTAGGGGATCGGTTTTGGATCAAGTACCTTATTGCTTCAATTTAGAAGTCGATCCAACGACCTTTGAGGAGGCTATAAAGTCTCCGGATTTGGCATTTTGGAAGGAAGCCATTGATGAGGAAATGAGTTCCATAATGAGCAATGGTACATGGAAGTTTGTTGATCTTCCGGCAGGTTGTAAACCCATTGGGTGTAAATGGATCTTCAAGAAGAAGATGGAAGTTGATGGAACTATTGAAAAATTCAAGACTAGGTTAGTAGCCAAGGGATACACCCAAAAGGAAGGTATTGATTATTTCGATACCTATGCCCCAGTGACAAGAACTACAACTATTCGGGTTTTGTTAGCCTTAGCATCCATATACAACTTGGTAATTCATCAAATGGATGTGAAAACGGCTTTCCTTAATGGGGAATTGGATGAGGAGGTGTACATGGAACAACAAGTGTACATGGAACACCCCGAAGGTTTCATAGTACCTGGGCAAGAAAGAAAAGTTTGTAAGTTGGTTAGATCCTTATATGGTCTCAAACAAGCACCTAAGCAATGGCATCAAAAATTTGACCAAGTTGTGCTTTCAAACGGTTTTCATATAAATGATGCAGATAAGTGTGTATATAGCAAATTGAAGGAGTTGTAATTTGCTTGTACGTGGATGACATGTTAATATTTGGTACTTCTCTAGAAATTGTAGAGAAAACCAAGTTATTTTTGTCTAGTAGTTTCGCCATGAAAGACATGGGCGAAGCGGATGTGATTTTGGGAATCAAAATTACTAAGAATGTTAATGGATTGACTTTATGTCAATCTCATTACATTGAAAAGGTGTTAAAGAAATTCGATAACTTCGAATGTAAACCAGTTTCTACACCTTTTGACCCAGATTTAGAATTGGTTAAGAACACCGGAAATCTGGTTAATCAATTGGAGTATGCTAAAGTCATTGGTTGTCTTATGTATGCCATGACTTGTACTAGACCTGATATTGCTTATGCGGTTGGACGACTTAGTAGATATACTAATTGTCCAAGTAAGATGCATTGGCATGCGGTTAGAAGAATCTTAATATACCTAAAGTACACCATGGATTATGGGATTTACTTTAGTGGATATCCTTCGGTTCTTGAAGGATTCACCGATGCAAGTTGGATCACCAATAGTGAGGATCACACTTCCACAAGTGGTTGGGTATTCACTCTTGGTGGGGGTGCGATATCTTGGGGATCCAAGAAACAAACTTGCATAGCTGACTCTACCATGGCAGCAGAATTCATTACCTTAGCGTCTTCTAGTAAAGAAGCGGAATGGTTGAGGAACTTGTTATATAAGTTACCTATTTGGCCTAAGCCAATGGCACCAATATCTATCCATTGTGATAGTGCAGCGACTTTGGCTCGTGCTTATAGCCAAGTGTACAATGGTAAATCACGGCATATTGGTTTACGTCATAGTTATGTGAAACAACTCATTCAGGATGGGGTTATAACTGTGGATTTTGTACGGTCAAGTCAAAATTTGGCGGATCCCTTGACAAAAGGCCTATCAAGGGATTTGATAGCCAAGACATCACTAGGGATGGGTCTAAAGCCTGTCGTTTAAATTACCAATGGTGGAAACTCTACTCAACACACATAGGATACCTATGGGTCTTGAGTTCAAAGAGACAAAGTACATTATTGTGTAATTTGGAGCACCTATATATAATAATAGTTTTATCATTCCATCCCAAAGAAGGTGCTTGTTTCCCATAGTTTAAAGGTTGAGTGTTGAACTCTTAATAAATCCCAATGGAAATGATATAGATAGTAATATAAGTATTCTGTGTGTTATCCCTGGGTATGCCAAGTGTACATGTGTAAATTGATGATATCAATAAAAGTGCTTATTTCTATCTATATATTTCCATTTTGATATTCGTGGGATATTGATGGGATTTACCTATATGAGTGTGAAGTGCCGCTTCTACGAACCTAGGGCTTGGATTCTTATGCACTCATGAATAGATACGGACACAAGGCCAGTTCACATGTCGGTTTGCTAAGAAGTGAAGGACGTGGTTTGAAGTACCATGTGTGACTGAGCTTTCGTTAATCAAAGAGGATAGATGGTTCAAAGCATAGCCTACCACTCTATTATGATTAATTACAAGCTAAGTTAGCTAACTAAATGTTCAATCGCGAGACACCTTTACCATGCATGGACTTCTAGAAGTTAATTGATACTTGATGGAAATGGTGGGGGATTGTTGGATAACTTCCAACAAGTATTTGACTTGGTGATCAAATTAATTGGTAACAAACATGTATGTGTTTGTAACAATTATGAGATCATGGTACAAGCAAATATGAAAAGAGCATAAGCGAAATAGTTGCACAATTAATTAGTAACAACTAACTCACAAACGGGTTTGTGCAGTTTTCTCAAGCGGTATGCTTGTGGTTAATTAACTACCATCTTACCCTAAAGATAAGATATGCTTATGAGTGATTGTAACCGCTATTAACTACCACCTTATCTTATCCAAATGCTCATGTGAGAGACCCAAAACTCTATAAATAGAGGGCATAGGCAAAGCGTTGGAGATCATCAAAAAAGGGTTATCTTAGCCTGTAACTTCTATCCTATCTTTCTCCTTCTTAGTGTTCTATCTATCGGTTGTGCATTACCGCTAGTTAGAGGAATACCGTTGTATCTCAGAGAACTATTCAAGTTAGTCCCGGTTGCACCATAGGGGACAAATAAGTTCTTTAGGTCAGCGCAACTACGTGCCTCGGTATTAGCCATTGTTAACCCCTATCTACAGAATATATCCAACACTGCAGCTATCTGACTTTAAGGTATCTAAGAATAATTCATTAACTAAACAAGCCACAAGTTTTCACTTTCCTCAACCTTTATATGCACTGATTGTCTGTTCCTAATTTTAATGCTATATACATTTATACAAGCCCTTTCTAAAAAAAAAAACATACCACATAGGTTTCCGCATTATTTTATACTGAGCTACACCACCCAACATGGCTGAATGTGTGATTTACTTCAAACAATACATCATGGACAGCCAGCATATCATACATCTTTCTAATCACTTATCCAGGCTAATCTGTATACTTTCAAAGTCTACCAAACATCCTGTGCAATTAGTATATTCAGCTGAATTAAACTTAAATTACTATTACTATCCAATTTCCATATACATCATATTCCAATCAACCATACATACACATAATAAGGCTCAAATTGAATGCAAAATGAACCCTATGTAATAGAGATATAGTTACCTTAGTTGCGGTTGAGCTCCTAATTCGCAATACGCATAATCTGTGAGTTCGTATCTATATAAAATCAGTAGCTAAACATCACAATTGCTACTTACAGGTTCTAATTGATAGTTCTAGGAATCTGCTAATTCAATTTCAAATTCAATTAAATCTGAATTTGCAAGGAAAAAGACTGAACTACTAGAACTTGGAGGGAACTAGTGACGAGGTCTACCTGGCAGAACTAAGGACGTCCAAAGACGTCGCTAGTGGCAGAAATCGGGTGGCGAGCTGGTGGTTTTATGGCTCCTCTCGCTGCTGCCAGTTATCCCTTCTATTGGGTAGGACAACGGAAAGAGGGATAGACGTGGTGGCTCACATCAGGCCCTCGGTCTGAGCTGGTGGAGTGAGCGGCAGAGGGTGAGGCAAGATGTTGCTGGTGGTGAGAGCTGCGTGGTGGTGAAGATGTGCGGGACGATGGTGATAGCGTGGTGTTGATCGGTGATGGTGTTGATTCAAGGTGGTGGTGGTTCGTTGATGGTGGATTGGTGGTGGGTGATGTTGTGTTGTAACTTGTAAAGCTCTTTGTGGGTGGGCAATCACAGTAACATACAAAGAACTAGAAGAGAGAGAAAAAGACTAAATAGGGGGGTGAAACTTTGAAAGGTCGGTTAACTAAAAATGCTTCCCCTTTTCCTTCTATGGTGGGTTTTCTATTAAAAACTAATTGGACCCAAGCACACTTACATAATTTAATTTACCAATTGGATGTATTTGCTAAGCTAGTGTCCAGGTAACTTCATGGATTCTAATTTTTGGGTACATGGGTTTAGCTCCTAACGATCTACAAGTCTAGAGATCATTTGTTTACTTAACTTCCTAACCGTAGGGAAACTATTATAGTCCTGAAATTTCAAAAAGATCATCACATGATAATAATATTTAATAATAAAAAGACTGTGCTATTAATAAAAATCATTTCGGTACTGAACAAAAAGGATAGACTATTTTTTTTTCTTCTAATGGTACAAAAATGTCGGGTATTACATTCTACCCTCTTTACAAAAAATTTTGTCCTCAAAACTTTCAGAGAAGACGCCTTGAGCATGTCAGAGGCAAGTTCTAAATTCGTCTAACCAATTAGTTATGTGGAAACTGGAGAAATCGAGTAATTCATAACCATTGGAGTTGCTCTAATATGTCTAATATAAGAACCATTATCCACTTGAAAGATACCACCACACCCCCCGGACCTAAGTGTCCTTCAGAGGCAGAAACTGTATTGAGTTTCACCCAACCGAAAGGAGGCTTAGCTCAGCGTACACCTCAAATCTAGCCCTTTTTCGGCCACACAATGCTTCCTTCTACTTAGAATCAATGTCCCCACGCATCCAGAAATTAAACATGTTTCGGAGGAATGTCATTTGATCTGGATTCCCAATCAATATTGTGCTCCCTCTGTTCCATGTTTATCTTGGTAGTTTGACTTGGAACGGAGTTTAAGACAAGGATACTTTGGCCCAAGAATGACTCAAAGACCCTTGTTTAAGTATGAGAGAGAATCTGGTGGCCCCTTTTATTGAAAATAGGGATAAAGAGAGGGTATATAAATAATTATATTACTTTTTTCTTACTTAAAACGGAAATACCAATGTAACAGCATGTCTTGTGTAGACTTAGTCTACCGTGGACCAAGCAAATTTGAGTAGTGACTCCACTATTAGAGGGGTGGCTCTAGCTGAAGTAAGGGGTGGCTCCGCTATTAGAGCCTTAGAGGGGTGGCGCCAAGTATAAATTTGAGGGATGACTCTAGGTAAAGTAGGGGGTGACTCCACTATTAGAGGGGTGGAACAAGTATAAATTTAAGGGGTGGCTTCACTATTAGAGGGGTGACTCCAGGTAAAGTAAGGGGTGACTCTACTATTAGAGGAGTGGCTCCAGGTGGAGTATTAGGTGACTCCACAATTAGAAGGGTGGCTCAAGGTGAAATATTGGTCCACCATGGATTAATCTACACAAGTTTTTCTACCAATATAAATAAGGAACGGATCAAAATGGAAACCACAATGTAAACATGGGACAGATGGAGTATTTAACAACAGTTAGATCCACCAAGACATTATTGTGGCCCATTCATCAATTTCCTTAATGTTACATGTTGGACCATACCTCATTTGCCTTAAGGAGGACCCAAAGTTTAAGCAGGTCCGATTCTTCAAAAGGCCCACATTCTTGATGAGAGGCCTCAAGTGACAACATTTCTTCGGAACTCAGTTGGCACTGGAGAGGAAGCTATCATGCAATGTGAGACATTGGAAGTTACGTACCTTTTGTAATGTGGCGACTCACCAAATTAACACAAGGCTAGATTGATCGGTTAGCCTTTGCATGAGTTTTTATAAAATGTATCCTTTGAGCATTTTGAGTGAAAGTGATACACTTATAATTTTGAGGGTTTTTGTTATTTGAGATATATTGAATTAACCGGACCATACTCAAAGAAATGGAGAAAGAGCCAACCGAGAAACTCAATTGAACATGAACTTAACATATGAATTTGAGAAGATAGAGACAAACATGGGAAGGGGTAGATAGCCATAGCTAGAGCAACGAGAACAACCTTTCATATTGATCGACATAATTCTTCGAATGAGTTACAGTAGCTATATACCATTAGTGTGACTTGCTAAAGAAGCTAGAAACAAATAAAAATAAAACTGTAAAACAACTTGAAAAGGGAAATGGGCTAAGTTGCTAGTTGGGTCCTTATTACATGGGCTTTGATTGGTTTTGGTGTGTATCAATACCGTCCCCTTCAAAACATCTTTGTCCTCAAGGATGCGGTAACAAGGTGTTGAGAGGATGAAACTGAGCACCAACGTTGATGGCATCGGGAAGTAGAAACAACAATAGAGACTTGAGACGACCGTGCATGTGCTGAAGCTTCCACCCGGATCAAACACATATATGACGTACTGCAGATTCAGTATCATATTTGTGACCATAAATAGCACCAGAAAAGCAGCCACATAAATGATCTTGAGGTAGCTTGTGACATTGCCAGCAGAGTCTTGGAGTTGGACTTTGTTGCCACCCGGATCAAATATATAGAAATTACAGTCATAAATGGTATTGCTAATAATATTCATGGTGACAAATAAAGCCTCACTTACCAAACCAGCCATCTTCCATATTACATTAGTAACTCCATTGATTGCCACTTTTTTAATGTCATTGGAGCCCTTGTATAAAGATCCATCAGTGATTAACATCATGGAGCATAAGAATGGCATAATAAATCATTGGGCCGTAGGCATTTATCCTCCCAGGCTATAATCCAAGCTCTGTCTTCATTGTAATGGAGCTGCATAAGCACATCTTTCCCACCATTTTTTGTGATGTCTACTGTAGGCTTGCATCCCAAATAATCAAGTAATATACTGAGATGTGCAGCAGCAAGAAACACTTGCAGCCATGATGCTCTACTAATATAGAACAAACCAGTAGCAAAATGCCTCAAGATTCTCAATTAAGAGCAGACTTTTCAACCCAACAAATGCTTCTTGTGTTTTATCACAAGACACCATATTAATTACATTCAAAGGGCAAGTTAGCAGTGACCAAGAGATACCCCCATATGTCTTCCCAATTTATTTTATGCAAACCACCAGGATAAACCACCACTAGTTTATCATCATTCATCTTATCACCTCTTACCTTGTCAGAACTGTAGGTATAACCAGCAACATCAATTGTGATATACATGTTATGCAACTGAGCATATCCATCTATTAATTCAACATGTAGTTGGTTGTTAGTGCTTCCTTTAAGCCATGGTTCCGCATCCCAATTACTAATGCAACCTCCATGATCAAAAACATTGACAATCCCTTTCCATTCATCAATTATGTTGACTGAAAAATAGTAGGCAGCCCCATCCAAATAAAATTGAGCATATTCTTCTTCTAATTCAGCAAGTAGTTCATTTTTAGTGCTTCTATGGTAGCATGATTGTTCAAAAGGAATACTACACCACCCACCAGGATCATTAACTACAATCTTCCTTCCATCACCATTTACCCAACCATGAAAATTCTGAGGTGTGAAGGTAAGTACCCTTGGGATTGGTTCCGAATGTGGCTGTAGAGAAATCATGTCTAGATTTGGTTGTGGCATTTTATCAAACAGGTTGTGTGCATTGTCAAACATGGGTTCTTTCTCAACAAAAAAACTCTATGTTGGCATCTCAAGGGTTGATGGAGAGTTACTGAACAAGTTGACAGTTTCAATTTGCAAAGGTTTCTCTGGTGTAACTTCTACCTCTACACTATCCTCCTCTATGTGAACCTCAGAGTTGGAGTCTACCAACACACATTTTAAACTAGAAACTTCATGTTCTGTGACTTTAAATGACCTACTATCACCTTGAAATAATTTCTTATTAAGGGCCTTCAATTCAACCAAATAATCCTTATTAAACCGTCCCCTAAGGGCGAGCTTATACTCTTCCCATTCCAAAGGTTTAGCAGTAATAGGCCTATTTTTGCAATAATTTAGACGACGTGCCAAAACCCTTGGTTCAAGATGCAAAGCACCAAATTAACTTTCAACATATTCATCCGTAGGGTTTATACAGAAAAATAGCTCACAATTTGACAACCATTCCTCCAAATTACTTCCATTGAATCTAGGAATATCAATTGGAGCCAAATTAAGATGCTGAGAAGTAAAACTCTCAAAGTGAGATGAGTTACCCATACTAGGAAGACCTCCATTACAGTCGGTTGAACGTGAGTGATCCGAAACTCCACCTCTCAGCAAATAGTTGTCCAGTTTCATGGCCAATCCGGTCAGCGATTGTTGTAGCTTGGTGATTTCGATGTCGAGGGTTTGATACTCACTCGATCTGAGTTTCTTATGAACTTTAATTTCAGCAGCCATGGTTGATTTGCACAGGTATGAGAATGACCGCTCTGATACCAATTGATACACTTATAATTTTTACGGTTTTTGTTATTTGTGATATATTAAAATAACCGAGCCACACTCAAAGAAATGAAGAAAGAGCCAACCGAGAAACTCAACTGAACATGAAACTATCACATGAATTTAAGGAGAGAGAGACAAACACGGGGAAGGGGGTAGATAGCCATAGCTAGAGAAAGGCGAACAATATTTTATATTGATCGACATAATTATTCGAATGAGTTAAAGTAGCTATATAACACTATGACTTGCTAAAGAAGCTAGAAACAAATAAAGATAAAACAGTAAAACAACTTGAAAAGAGAAATGGGCTAAGTTGCTAGTTGGGTCCTTATTACATGGGCTTTGATTAGTTTTGGTGTGTATCAATACCGTCCCTTTTAAAGCATCCTTGTCCTCAAGGATGAGGTAGCAAGGTGTTGAGAGGATGAAACTGAGCACCAATGTTGATGGCATCGGGAAGTAGCAACAAAAATAGAGACTTGAAACCACCGTGCATGTGTCGAAGCTTCCACCCGGATCAAACACATATATGATGTACTGCAGATTCAGTATCATATTTGTGACAGTAAATAGCACTAGAAAAGCAGCCACATAAATGATCTTGAGGTAGCTTGTGACATTGCCAGCAGAGTCTTGGAGTTGGACTGTGCTGCCACCCAGATCAAATATATAGAAATTGCAGTCACAAATGGTATTGTCAATAATATTCATGGTGACAAATAAAGCCTCACTTACCAAACCAACCATCTTCCATATTACATTAGTAACTCCATTGATTGTCACTTCTTTAATGTCATGGGAGCCCTTGTATAAAGATCCATCAGTGATTAACATCATGGAGCAAACCCAATAAGAATGGTATAATAAATCATTGGGTTGTAGGCATTTACCCTTCCATGCTATAATCCAAGCTCTGTCTTTATTGTAATGGAGCTGCATAAGCACATATCTCCCACCATTTTTTGTGATGTCTACTGTAGGCTTGCATCCCAAATAATCAAGTAATATATTGAGCTGTGCAGCAACAAGAAACACTTGAAGCCATGATGCTCTACTAATATAGAACAAACCACCAGGGTTAAAGACCTTATCTACCAACATTCGATCACCCTTTATCTCACCAAAAAACCAGCAGCAAAATGCCTCAAGATTCTCAATTAAGAGCAGACTTTTGAACCCAACAAATGCTTCTTGTGTTTCGTCACAAGACACCATATTAATTAATTACATTCAAAGGGCAAGTTAGAACCAAAAGATCAGTGACCAAGAGATACCCCTATATTTCTTCCCAATTTATTTTATGCAAACCACCAGGATAAACTACCACTAGTTTATCATCATTCATCTTATCAGCTCTTACCTTGTAAGAATTGTAGGTATAACTAGCAACATCAATTGTGATATACATGTTATGCAACTGAGCATATCCATCTATTAATTCAACATGTAGTTGGTTGTTAGTGCTTCCTTTAAGCCATGGTTCTGCATCCCAATTACTAATGCAACCTCCAGGATCAAAAACATTGACAATCTCTTTCTATTCATCAATTATGTTGACTGAAAAATAGTAGGCAGCCCCATCCAAATAAAATTGAGCATATTCTTCTTCTAATTCAACAAGTAGTTCATTTTTAGTGCTTCTTTGGTAGCATGATTGTTCAAAAGGAATACTACACCACCCACCAGGATCATAAACTACAATCTCCCTTCCATCACCATTTACCCAACCATGAAAATTCTGAGGTGTGAAGGTAAGTACCCTTGGGATTGGATCTGGATGTGGTTGTAAAGAAATCATGTCTAGATTTGGTTGTGGTATTTCATCAAACAGGTTGTGTGCATTGTCAAACATGGGTTCTTTCTCAACAAAAAAACTCTCTGTTGGCATCTCAAGGATTGATGGAAAGTTACTAAACAAGTTGACAGTTTCAATTTGCAAAGGTTTCTCTGGTGTAACTTCTACCTTTACACTATCCTCCTCCATGTGAACCTCAGAGTTGGAGACCGCCAACACACATTTTAAACCAGAAACTTCATGTTCTGTGACCTTAAATGACCTACAATCACCTTGAAATAATTTATTAAGGGCTTTCAATTCAACCAAATAATCTCTATTAAACCGTCCCCTAAGGGCGAGCTTATACTATTTCCATTCCAAAGGTTTAGCAGTAATAGCCCTATTTTTGCAATAGTTCTGATGCCATGCCAAAACCCTTGGTTCAAGATGCAAAGCAACCAAACTAACTTTCAACATATCATCTATAGGGTTTATATAGAAAAATAGCTCACAATTTGACAACCATTCCTCCAAATTACTTCCATTGAATCTAGGAATATCAATTGGAGCCAAATTAAGATGCTGAGAACTAAAACTCTCAAAGTGAGATGAGTAACCCATACTAGGAAGACCTCCATTGCAGTCGGTTGAACGTGAGTGATCCAAAACTCCACCTCTCAGCAAATAGCTGTCCAGTTTCATGGCCAATCCGGTCAGCAATTGTTGTAGCTTGGCGATTTCGGTGCCGAGGGTTTGATACTCACTCGATCTGAGTTTCTTATGAACATCAATTTCAGCAGCCATGGTCGATTTGCACAGGTATGAGGATGACCGCTCTAATACCAATTGATACATTTATAATTTTGAGGGTTTTTCTTATTTGGGATATATTGAATTAAGCGGGCCACACTCAAAGAAATGGAGAAAGAGGCAACCGAAAAACTCAATTGAACATGAAATTAACACATGAATTTGAGTAGAGAGAGACAAACATGGGGACGGGGTAGATAGCCATAGCTAGAGCAAGGAGAACAACATTTCATATTGATCGACAATTCTCGACATAATTATTCGAATGAGTTACAGTAGCTTAACACAAGTGTGACTTGTTAAAGAAGCTAGAAACAAATAAAAATAAAACAGTAAAACAACTTCAAAAGGGAAATGGGCTAAGTTGCTAGTTGGGTCCTTATTACATGGGCTTTAATTAGTTTTGATATGTATCAGAAAAATGCTTTGTAGGAGAAAAGTTAATAGTTGAACAAGGTTGAATTGAAAATTTCATGATGAAAATGAAAAGAACATGGCTAAATCTTCAATAAGATATTATATTAACTTTTGGCTCACAAAATGATATAGTGACTTTAACTTGATTTTAATTATTAATAACAATTTGTCATGGATGGTAGAGGTGGTAAAAGTTGTCCCGATTGAATAACCGACCAATTAAAAATTTGATCGAACCAATCCGAAAAACTCGACCTGTTCATAATTCTACTTGCCGTTGACTCGAACCTGAAATTACCCCAACTTAAAGATTGTGAACAAATTCTGCCAAACTCGATGACCGACCCGGAAAAGCCTTAATAATTCCACCTGATACTGACCCAATCTACTAATAGTCCAAACTCGAAGTGACCAGACCCGATCAATCCGTTTGCCAGGTCTAAGTCAAATAACTCCAAACTTACTTATAAGTGGTTTGACAAAACTTGTTACGAGTCTAATTTTTCATCATCGTGTATAAATTTTTTTACTCTTTTAAAGTATACTGCCCCCTAATGAAGTATTGACAAATTTTGTACTTGGGTCGATTTTTCTTTTTTTTCTCGTCACTTGGGCTGATTATTTAGTTAGTCTTAAATAATTCCTTTACAGTTTAGCCCAACAAAGAAAAATTATAATTCTCAATTTCTCATTACCCAACCTCACCCCTGACACCCCACACCCGTTACGTTAAACAAGGAAGGGTATTATCGTCCATATGAAAATCACAAAGTCGGTCAGTCAGCGGTATATAAACACCACAACTAGAAAAACTAGGGTATATAAGCATCACAAATTTCTCCGCCCAGAACTTCAGATTTCTCCAACGAGACAATTCCAAAGCACCAACGAACTCACAAGTCACAACAAAGCATCACCACCTTCACCATTCCAATCGTAAACTCTTTTCTCTCTCCTCTTTTTTTCATCCCAAGTCACTATTTAATCTCTAGGGTTTGAATATTTTAATCCAATTTGATTCAATTTCACGATTTAGGCGAAGATTGTAACAAGTTTTCTGAATTTAGTCATTTGGGTTTCATGTAGTGTAATAAAGATTAGTTTTTGGATTCATAATATTGTTTTTGGTAACAGATCAGGGTTGTTAATGGCGACATTCGAGCTTTACAGGAGATCCACAATTGGGATGTGCTTGACTGAGACATTGGATGAGATGGTTCTTAATGGCACTCTCAGTCCCGAGCTTGCTATTCAAGTTTTAGTCCAGTTTGATAAGGTTGTGATTTGCAAATTTTGTTTCATGAAATTTTCTCTTTATCCCTTTTTTATGTCATCTTATATCTCTGTGTTGATGTTTTATTTTGGTTTGTGTTGTGTAATGTTACAGTCAATGACTGAAGCACTTGAGTCTCAAGTGAAGACTAAGGTTACCATCAAGGTATTGATTTTAAAGAATATCATTTGTTATGCTTAACAGTGTTGAGAATTGATATATTGTTGTTATTTTCACTTGGGACTTGGATAGTGGATTATTTGGTTGTGTTGCCTGTGAATAGGCTTAATTACCAAACATGAGTATGTTTCTTTCTTTATAATTTGGCGAACTTAGCTTGATTTTGGGCATTTGGGTCGTTGATCTAACAAGAATATACATCTTTCAGCCATTTAGTGCAAAAATTGTATGTAATCTTGGTGTTGAAACATTTAAATTGATGCTGCTAATTCTGCTAAGCCTTCATTTTCTTAGGTACTCTTTTTTCTATAGTTCGTATAACATATTTTTTGCCCTCCTAATATCACTAAATGAAGGCTCGAAACGAATTTCTTGGCATTCCATTTTAAAATTAGAATATGAGTTGGAAACAGGATCATGTTGTTTGTCTTGTATGCAAAGGACCAAAACCAGTATTGGTGGGGGACCAGTGCTACAAGCAAAGTTGTGGTTGCACTTTATAAACTATTTTCTCCTTGTTGTCAAAAGATTATTAGGCTTAGCTGTTTAGCTGCCCAAATCATACTTATTATGACTCAAGTTCGTAGTACTATGTCTCCTCTTTATCGGAATGAACATCAAATGTTGTTGGGTGTTTCAATTCTTCAGATTGAAAACATATCTTTGTGTACTTTTCCGGTTTAAAGTTGCAAGAAGCAAATTAGCAAACACTATAACACATACATGTAATGTGTCACAGGATAGATAGTATCCAATAAACAAAACTGGAACTCTAAATTGAAATAACTGATGCAGAAACTACAGAAGATAAATTATGAAGTGCATGAAACGAGTCTCACATGGAAATATTGGATGACGAGTCATGGGTTGTAAGTGTGGTTAGAACCCCCACTAATAGCTTAAGCCTTTGGATTGTTGTGGGCATGGCTCTCTATTAGCCCATCCTCTTGCTAATGCCAACTACCCTTTCGGCCATTTTGGTTATGCAAAAATGTATATGTGGTGGGTATGCTGATAGAGTATAAAATTCGTCATCTATGCATATGTGAATAACATGTTTTCATGTCATTTTCTCCACAATGTCATGCAAGTTTACTTTTAGGACCATATACTTCTTAAAGTCTCACAAGGTTTTTAATTATGAATTTTTCTGTGCTACTTCTATTGAAAGGAAACAATGTCTTTAACAATTGTTTAGTCCATGAAATAGTTGTTTACCGTCAAGTGCTAAACTGCTAACTCCATCAAGATATTGATCTCAGAGATTGTACCTTTTTGCTTAATTATTTGTTAATCTTTTCTAAGTGATTAGTTGGCTATTTATTATTTTTGCGAAAGGAAAAGGAACTCTTTTACCATAAGCAACACACTTGAATTTTTTTTTTTTTTTTTTGGGAAAAGTAATAATTTTATTTCCAAAAATGATAGGCATTACAACTCACGTACAGTCATCCCTTAACTCAAGGTGACTAGCACTCACAAACACGTTGACAGAAAAAAAACCCTCATGTCCCACGCAGGGGAACAACACATCTACAGAAAATACATATTAAGAGCTAAGGTAGGAGTTTAAATGATGCTGAAACAAGTTCTTCAGCTGCAGACATGGTGAATCATGAGCCTTTACATGTAATTGGGCCAGCAAGTTTCCTACTGATTTCTTTAACAGTGCTGTGCTCCCCTCCGAAAATGCTTGCATTCCTCCTCTCCCAAATAGCAAGCTCTTATAACTCTTCTCTTGATATGTTTACCAACTGCATTCTGCTAGGCCCATCCCATAAACTGATCCCAGACACAGGGAGGTAAATCAGCTCCAATCCAGGAGAACATAGCACCAAGCAGCTCTTTAGAAAAAGAGCATTCAAAAAATAGATGAGCATGACTCTCAGGTGCATCCCCACACAGTACACAGTCTAAGATTTGTGATATTCCCAATCCCCATTCTATGCAATCTATCAACTGTGGGTAATCTCTGCAAGCAAATGAGCCAAAAGCAAAAGGATTGCTTGGCCAGAGACAAAGGGGACCAGCACAGCTTAGCCCAAGGCACAGGCACTGTAGGAGTTATAGGCAAAAGGGACATGTAGGCTTTACTTATAGAGTACCTGGTACTGCTCAGATTAGCTACTTTCACTCTACTTCGATCATCAAACATCTTCTTAATCATCCAAGATGATTGAGTTGGGCTATCCATGTCCCAGAAATTTTTGTTTTTGATGTAATATGCAGAAATCCATCTAATCCACAACTTCTCTTTTGAATTGTGCACATCCCATATCATCTTACCCACTGAAGCTTCATTCCAAGTCGTCATGTGAAAAATCCCCAGCCCTCCCTTTGACTTAGGAGTACACACATGCTCCCAAGCAACTAAAGCCCTCTTGGAGGGGTTGCTTGATCCAGTCCACAGAAATTGCTTGCAAACCTTGTCAATATGGGTAATAGCAGCTTGAGGGAGTATGAACACCTGTGACCAGTATGTCTGCATAGAAAAAATTACACTCTTCAAGAGCTGTAGTCTACCACCATAGGAAAGGAACCTGCAGGTCCAGGAGGCCATCCTCTTGACTATTCTGTCTATGATGGGCTGGCATTGGGCTACAGAAAGCCTCTTGGATGAGAGGGGAACTCCAAGGTACTTCACTGGTAAATTGCCTTTTACAAATAAGTGATTCTGCATTGCTGTTGCAGGTCAGATAGCCCTCCAAAGTATATCTCAGATTTACTAAAATTTGCAGTTAAACCAGAAGCTTCAGAAAACATGGTGAAGTAATGCAACAACCAATTCACAGAGCCACTGTCCCCTCTAGAGAAAAGAAGTAAATCATCCTCAAAAATACTATGACAAAGCTTGAATCTTGAGCACCTCGGATGATACTTAAAATTAGAGTGAAGTTTCAACCTGTCCAAGCATCTAGAAAGATATTCCATCCCCAAAACAAACAAATAGGAGGACAAGGGGTCCCCTTGCCTAAGACCCTTCTTTGCCTCAAATGGTTCCAGCAGAGTACCATTCATACTAACAGAATAACTCACAGTTGTTACACACAACATGATCAGTTTAGTGAACCTATTAGGGAACTGGAGAGAAGTAAGCATTTGTTCCAAGAATTGCCATTCAATTGAGTCATACGCCTTCCTCAAATCAACCTTCATTAAGCACCTAGGGGAGATGTGATTTCTACCTTAATGTTTTACTAACTCATGAGCTAATATGACATTGTCACTGATTTTCCTACCTCTAACAAATTGCAGATTGTTCATCATGTATAAGATAGTCAAGCACACTACACAACCTATTAGCTAAAACTTTAGCAACAATTTTGTAAAGAACATTGCAACATGAAATAGGCCTATAGTCACTGGCTCTAGAAGGATTTGATACCTTAGGCACCAAGGTGATTGTGGTGCAATTGAGGCTCTTAATAATCTTCCCCTGCTGCAACATATCAAGGACTGCATTACAGATATCATCCTTCACAATAGGCCTTGTAAAAACCCACAGTGAAACCAGGCCCGGAGCCTTATCCTCATCCATACTCCAAAGTGCAACTTGAATTTCCTCCTTAGTAAACCCATCTGCTAGCCTCTGTTGTTGATCATAAGTGAGCAAAGAACCCTCCCTGACAATATTAATATCAATAACAGGTAATGAATCTGCACTAGTCCCCATAAGGCCTTTGAAGAAGCCCAAAAACTCCTTGACTGCATCAGGGCAGTCAATTTTATGACCAGCATTATCATAAATTGAGGTAATATTATTACTAGCTCTTCTAGCCTTGATGGCTGCATGAAAGAACTTAGTATTATTATCTCCATATTTAATCCAATGGATACCTGCTTTCTGTTTTAAAGAGGATTCTTCAATGTTTAACAGTTTATCAAGCTTACAAAGAGCACTCTTCTCTTTACTAATCAACTGAGCATTGAAAAGATCATGCTGCAGCAAGGCCTGCACATCTTGTAGGCTTTGTCTAGCTAGCTCCACCTACTTTGCAATGCCTTTGAACTGACTTGCAAACTGTTTAAGAGCTGCCTTCATATTTTTCAACTTCTGCATGACCCTATACAAAGGGACCCCTCCTCCACTGAAAATCCAGTTATCCTGCACCAACTTCTGAAAATTCACATCTCTAGCCCAGTGATTGAAAAACCTAAAAGGTTTTCTCCCGTCCCTGATGTCAGGTATAATAGAGACTAACCCAACACAATGATCAGATAGGTCAGACCGTATATAATCAACCTCAGCAAGACGAAAATCACTAAGCCACACAGAGTTCCCCACTACTCTATCCAACTTGCTGTATACCCTACTGGCAGCTTCATGTCTGTTATGCCAAGTAAAATCCCAGCCTTTAGCCCTAATATCAGAGAGATTCAACTCATAGAATAAGTCTTGTAATTCAGAATCCCCTGTATTCTGACCAGCAGCATTCACTCTATCACCAGCAGATAAAGTTGCATTAAAATCACCTCCAAAATCCACGGCCTAGCAGAAATTGCAGCTTGTGTCAGAGATTCCAACACCTTAGTCTAGCCTGAAGGTTGTTCCTACCATAGACAGCAGTAAGAATCACAGAATGGGAGCCAGTCCAGCAAACATTTGTAGTAATGTGCTGATCAGATTCATCAACAATATGCACATCCACCTTAACAGAATTCCATACAAGCATTACCCTCCCATAGTGTGCAGAATTATGGTTGCAAAAAATCCTCCCGTCAGGGCCTAAATTACTTTGCAAACTATCTACCTTATTTACTCTAATTTTAGTCTCCAGTAAACCAGCAATATCAATCTTATTTTTTTTCAGGAAAACTTTGAGACCCTTTTGCTTCAAAGGTTTATTCAGTCCCCTCATGTTCATGAAGAGACACTTCATCCTGCATTGTCTTTTGGGAAGAGGCCTTATCACTTGCCTCCCTAGTTGACTCCTCACCTGTGACATCCTCAACCACTACTACTGACCCATCAGGCTGAACATCAAAGATAACAGTGTTATTGGGCCCTGCTAACGCCTCAAATGAATTTCCTGTGACCACATTGCTATTAAGCTGTGCGGTTCTTTTATGTTTAGCTTGAACTGTTTTCCATCCCACCTCTTCAGGTGATAAATTCTGATCAGTTACCCTTCCACCAGCAACTGCTAGAGGCTTTGCATCCCATTGCACTTTGGCCTTTTGCCTAGGTTTCTTCTGGGGTCCTGCTGGTTGAGCACCAGTTTTCTTACCACAATCAACAGCCACATGACCAAATTTCAAGCATTTTGAACAGAATATAGGCTCCCATTCATAGGTCACTCGCTGCTTAAAATTCACTCCATCATCATCAGTGAGCAAAAGTTCTCTCTCAAGTGGCTTAGTGATCTCTATGTCCACTAAGAGTCTAGCAAACGAGATCCTTTCCTGGTTTGAGGTAACCTGGTCTGCCATAATAGGGCAGCCTAAGCAGCTACCAATCCTACTTAAAGAGTCAGTAGACCAACATGACAAAGGCAGGTTGGGCAATATGACCCATAGGGGCATATTATGAACAGATTCAGCAGTGATTTTTAAGTTTTCAACCCATGGCCTCAATATGAATGGTTTGTAGTTGTACACAAACGGCCCAGCATCAATGACAGTTTGCATATCCAGTTCAGAATTAAAGCGAAATACATAGTATCCATCCTCATGAGGGAAAATATGAGGTTGAACTCCCCCCCAAAATCGAGCTACATAGTCCACCATTTGCTTCAGATATGGTTGTTCATCCACAACAAAGCCAATTAGGGTATACTTCCACTTATCAATTTCTTTTTTCAATTCCTCCTTCTGTAACACCCCAACCCTCTTGCCATCACGAATAACAGGTGGAACAAAGTTCAGTTTCAAACAGGACTTAGCAGGGAAAGGGGGGTTTTCAGGGTTTTGAACATGCTCTGGGTTATCAATCAAAAGATCAGGTGCATTAATGGAAGCTTGAGATTGGGGAGATATTACCTGAGTCACAACCATCTCCAACCTGCGAGCCACCTTGCCCTTTGGCTCCTCAGATAAACCAGGAATTCCTTTTGAATGCGAAGTACCCGAAATTCAATTTCATCGCTATCCTCAGTAAAGTGTTCATGTACCGGAGATAAGTTCTTCCCAGAATGATTTCCTAAGAAATCCTTCAACGATGATTTCTTACCAGAATTTTGCTTATTTTTCTTGCCATTTTTACCCATAATCAAAGCTTAAAGGAGAAGAAAAATGGTGAGATGCGTACAATAGTGTTTCGCCTAACGTGCGCTCTCAACTCTCTCTCTCATCGTCTACGATTTGGTTTACACACTTGAAATTGATTAGTTATTCTGTTAAGTTCTTTTTTTCTTTTTTCCTTTTAATATATGATTTTGGGTAGACATTTGGGGGTAGGATTTCCCACCTTTCCTTTAGTTTGTTGTTGCAATGTCAGTGATTCAGTTGTCCAACTCAGAGAAGTTTTCTTTGTCAGTGATTCAGTTGTCCAACTTAGAGAAGTTTTCTTTGTTGGACTGTTAGCCTTGTGCCATGATCTAACTATATGTTGGACCTAAGCGAATGACTCACCTTTTCAAGTTGAGTTGCCCGCAAGCAATTAGTAAGCATGCTTCGTAAAGTGAGACTAGGATGAAGGTTGCAAAGATTGGTGGGAGTCCCATGCATATACGAAGAACATAAAGTGTCATACTCAGAGGTCAAAGTTTGTCGCAAATATGCGAAACTGGCTAGCTCCTTTAAATACGGAAATTTTTCTAATCAGTGGACAACAGCAGAGGTTCTCCAGCTATAAGCAAAGTAGTTCGATCTTAATGCAATGCTCAAAACGGAGGTACAACATTGGCATGGACCATGGACTTATAAATGTTTGTCTATAGGTTGCTGTGTGCTGCACAATGTTAAAGTTAGTAGACTCTGTGGTTAAAGGTCATCCCTTGGGCGTTTTTACTCATTTAAACTCTTTGTTTACAACAATGGTACTGCTGCAAAAGATGAGTCTTCAGCTTAAATTGCATTTTAATCAGTGAAAGTGTTTGTCAGATCTGAATTCATTAATGCAACATTGACCGCTTAGCAGCCGCTGATCGCAGCTTCTTAGCTTTTGATCATTGTGTTACTTGACATGGATATGTTAACAGGGAAAGAGTAAAATGAGAACATGATTGAACATTATGTCAGCATTTTTGCATGGCGTTTAGAGCTGACAAAATCTGACCCGACCTGCTTAAGACCAGACCGAATCCCGACCCGAAAAGTTTGACATGCTAATGACCAGACCTCCTAACGACCCAAATCCGAAATGACCCGACTCGAGACCCGAGTTTGTGAGACAAGAGTTGTCTGACCCGAAAACCCGACCCTCTACAGACCCGAAATGGCCGACCTGATAGTGACCCGACCTGCTGATGACCCGAACCCAAAGTGACCCGAACCCGACTCGATCCGACCCGTTTGCCAGGCCTAATGGTGTTGCTTTGGATGTTGATGATGCTGAGCATGTCAGGATTTTTTTTCTTCCTGTTTTTTGTAGATCTGATTTTGTATGTTGTAGTAGTGTTAACTATTAACAGGGTCTGCAGATCTGGGTTCATCAAATTTGTTTTATGCATTGCTGCATCTGGTCTCAGTTATGTTTAGGAGCACTTTTTGCAGTTTCACTGACACTCTTCTCTCTCCTCTTATCGTGGTACATTTCTCCTTTTTGTATGGTATTACACTATTATTGGAAAAATGGATATTTTGCTAGCAATCAATTTTGTTCAGGAGAAGAGGAGAGGGTCTAGTTGCGGAATTTCTAGATGTTGCTTTGTATTATCTGGACTTTGGAGGTTTTGATGTACAATACCAGATTCTGCATTTGCCTTGTAGAGACAAGAATCCTAGATGCAAAGGATACAGAGTACCTCCTGTGATAACAGAACTTACATTGCTAGTTACTTTGTTATGAAGTTACCGTGAAATTACTTCCATCCCGATTGCTTTTGAAGCATTGTGAGAGCCCATATCGCTGAACAATATTTTTACTGATAAGCAGCCTACAATTTTGCTTCATTAGACTAACTGTGTGATGCAGTTGTAAGATGCATGACCTTTGTTATGCTGCATGAAATGTTTAATCTGAGTTTGGAGGAAATGCTGGGGGGGGGGGTGTTCTCCAAAACACATGTGAGATATTTCTGGAAGTAGGGTTATACAAAAAAATCAGATTCCCTTGGTTTGTGGGATTGGTTGCATAGAAATTATGCATACATGTTGAAAGTTAATTAGTTCGCTTACCAATGAGATTTACATTTTGTTGGAAGCTTTAGTGAGTTTGGATTTGTGTGTTAGAAATGCAAACTATAATTGGATAGGCTTGTGTTGCATATTGCATAATTGGCTGTGGAGAAGTGGCTACTAAAATCTTAATGTCACTTTGGTATGAAGTGTTCTTGGGCGTTAGCCTCTTGTTTTCTTCCTTGCTTGGGGCCGTTGAGATGTTAACTATTAATATAGGTCAAGAATCCATTAGTTAAATTCTATCAAAGAATGGCTTCATAAAGGGTTGAGGATTACCAGGTGGCTCTTACAGAATCTCGTGTAAAGTTCTATACTGATGCTTGCTTAGATAAAACTTTCATTTTAAGGTCATGTGAAGTCTGAGCTATGCTTCCTTTCATTTCAACCTCTGAAGTGATTAGTAGCGGCTGAAATTCATCCTCAGTAGGAAATAAGGGAATTGGAGGACAAAACATTTAGATTTGTGTTAGTTACAACAAAGATGCAGAGAAGAGTTGTTTAGTCTGATGGTCTCTGTTCTTTAGCTTATAATCCCACGTTAGTACTGCAATACTAGGATTTCTTCTGAATACCGGAGCAGTGCACTCTGTGGCAAGAATAGATGACTAGAACATCTATTGTTTTTTCCTTGGTGAAGGGTCACTCGTGCCAATGGTTGTCCTTTACATTTTGAAAGCCTAAACCTATCGTCAGGGTCAGGGCAGTAAGGAACTACCAAAAGTATAAAAATCCGCACATTTCTGTTGTAGTTGTCTGAGCAGCAGCTACCTTGACCCTTTCTGTTCTGCTGTGCTAGTGTTTGCCTCTAGCCACTTTGTTGATTGCTTGTACGATCTGATAGCTGACTTTTGAACATGTAAACTTCTCACTCATTTCATGAACGTTGTGCTATTCCTTCTTTCTTTTGAATTTCTCCCTGTGATGCTGACAATACGATTTATTAATGCTCTTTTGTATGTATATTGCAGGGACATCTTCACACCTACAGATTCTGTGACAATGTTTGGACTTTCATGTTACAAGATGCATTGTTCAAAAGTGATGAGTGCCAGGAAAATGTCAGCCGAGTTAAAATAGTGGCATGCGACTCGAAGCTCCTCAGTCAGTAGGCGGATCAGATCTTATGAAAAGATGTCTCCAGTTTAATTCTGCTGTAGAGAAGTAGTTTGTGTCGCCAATTTACTGTAGAGATGGGCTAGTAAGGATACGGAAACCTACGAACGCGTATGACACTTTTTCATCATCTTTACTATCTAAACTATTGGCTTGTGATTTATTGTATACTTCGATCTTGCTCCATTATCTTTACTATCTAAACAATGGCTTGTGATTTAGTGTAAATTTTGATTTAGAGTTCACAAACATTAATGCGGACTCGTGAGTAGAAACCAAAAAGCTGTGATCAGTCACAAATTTTATTCAAAAAACAAGCAGCATAACTATCACTATAAGGCATAAGCTCATAAAGAGCAAAGCCTACCAATCTCTTCCCCAGTCTGACGACTGTCGGACAAAAGAAGAGATAGAAACACTGAAGTAAGCAGCAAAGAATTAAGAGAGGTTCTGATCAGAAACAGGTGGTGCAGCAGCAGGACCAGACGATTTCTCACAGTATCCAGCAAGCAATTTCCCCTCTTCAGCAGTAAACCCGAGGGCGCTTAGCTTGGAAGGCCAGCAGTTGTGGGTGATGACCTTGGCAGCGTGGCAGCACGGTGTGCGTATGTCGGCATATCCATTAAGGAAGAAGCTTTTAATCTCGTTAGAGCACGATCGAAGCTCAGAGAGGGCAGTGCAGCAATCAGCAGTTGTGTTCTTGTTAAGACCTTGTAATCTTGTAGCAAGGTCTAAACTAGGCCTGGTGGAAATAGGCAAGTCTCTGACTGAGGATACAACATTTGCCAGTAGAAATGCTATGGTCAGTAGCATGAAAGCAGTGTTTGGGAGGGCCATGATAAATCTGATTGCTGAATGGAGAGAGAGTAAGAGATGGAGAGAGACAGATAAGAGATGGAGAGTGACAGAAAGATGCAGGAGAAGGATGGGAGATTGAGTTGATTTATAGAGGGGCGTTGGAGATGAGAGGACTGATTGGAGTTTATTGGTGCTACGTTGACGGAGCCAGTGCTTGCACTAGTTATTCAGTTAAGTCTGAAATATGTTCGTTGTTGAACACGAGAGTCCGAACATGACGTAGTGGGGTTGTCTCGATCGCCATTCACTTGCATCCTCATACTTTTAGATGAGCAAAAAGTGGATGGTTGAATTCTAGAATATGAGATGTTTGGTTTTTTGCTTCAGGGATGTACTGATTTCAGTTACACAATTGAGAAGACATTTTTGGTTTCTTCAAAACAAACATCTCTTTCTTAATTTGTTCGAAGGTTGATGTTGATTGTTGCCCCATTAAATAATTGAATGACCATAAGAGGAGGTTTCTAGCATGCATGGTCCACAACTAAATTTAAGACTAGTAGTACTAGGACAGTGCCAGTGTCAGTGTATCACCAGAGTGGGAACCAATGCTAATGTGCTGGAAGTCATGGAAACCGAACGTATCCATGTTATGTTATTGGCACAATAGAAAGAGAAAAAAAGATTGCACGTTTTTTAAAAATTCTACAATGGTTGCCAACCATTGTAACTTCTGCCAATCATTGTAGCATGACACATCTTAACCGTCCGTTTATTGATCAAAGCGTACTAGTCCTTGATTGACATATTTATTTATTTGGGCCAAAAAGATTTTTATTATTAAACTTCAATTTTTGAAAAATACATATAATATTTTCAGAAATTAATTTTCGAATTTCCGATATAAATTTAGAAAATGACTAAATCAATTTTCGAAATTTGGAAAATTGTGAAAATTTAAAAATAAAAGGCCGAAATAATTAAAAAGTAAATATGTCATTAATTTGCTTGAATTCCATGAACCTTTGAAGGTCGAATCTCCCATGGACAAGGTTGAGGCTCCTTCAATGAATCAATTGAAGGTTGAGGCTCCATCAATGGATCAATTGAAGGCTTCAACCTTCCACCTTTGCCTGTATCACTCAAGCATTGCCTTTGCTTGTTAGAATGAATTATGGTGTAAATGTTAATTTAACAAAAAACTATAATAATGGGGGCTTAAACTCGAGACCTCGAAGTCATAATGGTAGCACTCAACCAGTGTGCCACACTAAACCTTTTGATATACATTATGAATCTAGTCTATATAATACTTAGACTAAAGCCCAGTACATTACCAAAATTCGCCTACATATTTGGGCTTGATAGTACCAGCATTGGGCCTATAATAGAATGTAGTCCGCCTATATGTTATACTTCCGCGAATTGTGAAGTCCAGCTCAACTGTATTTTCAGTCCAATTAATAATAATAATAATAATAATAATAATAATAATAATAATAATAATAATAATAATAATAATAATAATAATAATAATAATAATAATAATAATAATAATAATAATAATAATAATAATAATAATAATAATAATAATACTTCCTATCAAAAAAAATATATTAAATAATAATAATAATAATAATAATAATAATAATAGTAATAATAAAAATATTATTAGTAATAAAAATATTAAAATTATTAATTTTTTCCATAATAAAAATAACAATAATATAATGATAGTTTTGTTTATTATTTGTAGTATTATTATTATGTTTAATATTGTTTCAAAGCAATATTTGTTTTGGCCTTACCTAAAAAAATACTATTAATCATATTATTATTATTATTATTATTATTATTATTATTATTATTATTATTATTATTATTATTATTATTATTATTATTATAACAATAATATAATAATAATAATAATAATTGGTATATGTAACATTATATAGGTGTATCAATAAGTATTGTATTAGACCGTCACGTGATGGAATCGGCTAACTTGTATGGATAATGAGGATGACTTGTTTTTCACAAGGTACCATTGTTTTTCGCAATAGTCACTACGTCCCATCACAAGACGGTCTCATACAAGTTTGTGTATAGTTGTATAGGGTATAGGTGCAGTCTAACATATAGTGGCTATGGTTAATAGTTAATGGTCTATGTCCAACGGTATAGAGTGTAGTGCATATGTAATAGTATTTAGAGTCTATGGAATCGAACCTTCATAAACTTTTTTCCGGTATAGGGAATAAGATATAGGTGTATAGGTTATATGTAGAGCATAGCCTATAGGGTTAGAGAATATGGTATAGGATATAATTTCTACGGTATAAGGTGTACGATATAGATCCTATGGGATAGGGCCAAAGGGGTATAATGTTTATTCTTATAATATTGATTTAGGTATCGAATATTGATAAAGTCCATAATGAATATTGATAAAGGGTGTGTGACATTAAGATTCAATGTTCTTATCAATGCTAATATTGGTAAAGGGTGTGACATTAACATTATATAGGTTTATTACTGAAGATAATGTATACTGAAGATATGGTATATTCCTGAAGATATTGTATGATATTTATTTCTAAGTCACTTACAAATAATATACGCATCTTTATATATATATATATATATATATATATATATATATATATATATATATATATATATATATATATATATATATATATATATATATATATATATATATATAAGTTGTTGAGATATATTGTGTACGCAAAATCAAGATGATATCTAGTAATAAGTAATAAAAACAAAAAACGACAACGATGATGTTGTACAAGATAATGCATCAAGGTCGGGCGCTAATGGTGTCTTCGTTGAAATACTTATGTTTTTCTCGTTAAATATCATTTTAACCTTCTGTTGTATCAACACATAATATCACAAGTCACATCTTGTTAAAGTATCAGATCTTTATATTATTTATTCACTTTAGGGAAAAATTACCGACTTTCATCTGGAAATAAAACTTAGGATGTCCATCCAATTACAATACAAAGTGTAACGAAATATGAAATGTAAAGATTGATGAAGTGCAAAAACTAAGGATAGAACAATACGCATGTAAATTTCAAACTTTAGGTGAAAATAAACAACAAAATAGGTAAAACCAATATGTAGCAAGAATGTTCCGCCGTTTTTTTTATATTAATTAAATATAATAATAATTAGAGTTGTAACAAAAGGATAGCATGACCCAGTGGTAAGTGCACGCAATTACATGCGTGAGGTCTCGGGTTCGATACCCGAGGCTAACTTTTTAATAAATTTAAATAAAACCTTTCTTCTTCCACGAATAAGCCTTCTTCTTCGAAGCCTTCTTCTCCCATTCACTTAAATGATAAGGATGAAGTGCCCATTAATAAAATCCATACTTAATATGATTTAAAAAATTTCACTGTTTATTTATTTTTTTGTTTTTCTTAATTAATTTTCTAATTTTCATATTTTGTGGAAATTAATTTCGTAATTTTCAATATTATTTTCCAGAAATTGATTAATTGATTTCCGAATATTAATAATGCATTTATGAAATTGCAACATAAATAAGAAAAATCATTTTGGCACATTTCACTATATTTGTCCATCAACGGTTAAGATCTTAAATTACTAAACGGACGGTTAAGATATGCCATGCTACAATGGTTGGCAAAAGTTACAATGGTTGTCAACCACCACATAGGCTTCACACATTTTTTTGATGCATAAGTCAAAAGGTTAAAAAGGGTGTCATAACTCATAATAGGGTCCAAGACGGCAAGGAGGTTTAGATTGGAGTATACTTTAAAAACATGTATCCCTCAAGGATACGAAATCGTGTCTTAATTCAGGTTTACATTAGCTAGAAAGAGAAATATGTGTAATTATGGCAAGACATGGGCTCGGTATGAAAGCACGGGTCGTTACAACATTCACGTTTAAGAATATGAGTTTCAGTTCTCAAACCCTACAATCTCACCACTTAATCAAATTTCTAAACTCAAAATAAAATTTTACACTACAAATAGTCTATAATGACAGTTTTAGTTCTGATACTCCTCTAAACAAACACAATTATTTTATTTTATTAATTCTTTAAATTTTCATTAACAATATTAAAGTTGCAAATCTTTTTGAAAGTTAAAAGGATACAATGGCCTTTCATAACTTCCCACTCAAAGGTTTGGAAATTTTCGTAGGCGTGAAAACTCATACCCAACTGAATTCCCTCACATAGGGATTCATCCGGTGTCAAGGGATCAATATGAGTTCTCATACTCAAACTGATCTCACTGATGTGCATGCATGTTCTTAGGGTGAAACAAAGGCTAGGCGTGGGACATGGATAGGGCGTAACTCGCCTTTAAGCCACTATCCTTTCTCTTAGAACATTCTTATTGGTGTGCTTAGAGAGCAGATAGAGTGTGTTACACTAATATTTGGGATTTTTAGGCACACTTGTTTAGACAAAAATAGGGACCACAAGGGGAGGAAGAAAAGAGTAGGCAATGACCGTGTGTCGGAGATGGGTGGTATAAAAATCTTGTGCGGTAGATGGGTGGGGCCTTTTAAGCACAATAGGAATAACTGGGTGTGTGCTTATTTGGAAGAGGTGTGCTTAAAAAGTGAGGTGATAATTTCAATATTATTTTAAGCAATATTTAATAGTACTACCAATAAAAATGCTTTTAGAGTAGTTTTTAACAAAACTATATTAACCCACACTCAATCTTTTAACAATGGATAAAATGTCAACTCTCCATCAATCTAATGCAAGGTACAACGTACAGTTCTGTATTTTTCGCTTAAAACAGCCAGATGATGCTATGTAATCTAGACTTGCATGCATCCTAGATTATGTTTGGCAAAACTAACTATAGATGTGAAATAATTGAAAATAAACTACAACAGTTTTCATAAAATGAGCTTTTTGTCACATTTTCCCAGCGTCAGGATACCGGCGAAGACCATATGAGGCGACTCCCATGCCTGTCTACAAGTACTGGTGCATATGTTTCGGTGCAGGTTAGTGTCATGGTGTGCTTATGTCCTTGTCTCTTGCTGTTTCCGGGCTTGTTGCGTATATGGGAAGGCTGGCCCGACCTCAGCCTCAGGAGTGTCGGGTGCCGCGCGGGTGATCTGTGGGCGTCGCATGACACTTCGGCCATAAAAAAAAAAAAAGTTAAAAACTCCCCTAAAAGTTTGTCTATTCAAAATTCCACGCAAAACTTTTGAGTTTTCCTAACCGTTGTTGTGTGTAAAACCGTATTACGATAATATTTTTAATCCAAAATATAACAGTTTTTGTAAAATGTGCAAAGGCTCACCTATAGTGAAGTTTTATGTAATGGCGAGTTTAAATTTGAGTCAAGTCGAGTCCAGTCATGAACCAAACCTAATTCTTAACTTTTCGACACAACGGATTTCAAGCCGAGCCAAATAAAACCGAGTTGAGTTTCGAACCGGCTTGACTCAGGCTCAACTCGGTTAAGTTCGATTACACCCCAAAGCTTGTTTTAGTTACATTCACATCTATCGATACATACATTAAAAAAAAGAAAATTGAAAAACAAAACAAGCGAAACGCATCACTTTGATGACCGTCGTTGTCCCCCGGTTTTGTCTCTCTTTACACAACTCCTCCATTAACCCACGCATCTCTCCAACTCCCTCTGGTTCTCGTTTTCGATTTTGATTTCCCCAAACCATTTCCATCGATCTCGATCTTCCCCATTTTCTCTCTCCTCATTCCCTCATTTGGAGGTGGTGGTAGACGTGGTGGTGGATGGCAAGAGCGAACAAATACACCGCCTTGAACTTCAACGACATCTACGACAAAAAACACCCTTCCTCTTCTTCTTCAACCAACACCTCATCATCCTCTTCATCAAATTCTCTCTCCTCCATTAAAAAATCCTACGCTCTCTCTGCATCTTCCCATGGCGGCATGCTTCTCCTCTCTCGCCCTTCCCCCAAACCCTCTCCTTCTCTCTCCTCACCCCCTCTCTCTCCTTCCCCTAATCCACCTCCTTCCTTAAATCCCCCACGCGCCACCACCCCTCCAGATCACGCGCCACCTTCAAATTCCGATCCAATCTCTCTCCGTCCCCAGGGCACCACTGGTCCCACCTCGGGTTCTTCGGGCTTGTCGTCGTTTCCCAGCTTGGAGAGAGAAAATAAGGAGCTCTCATCACCATCGCCAACAAAGAGTAATAAGTTTGTGCCGCCGCACTTAAGGCCGGGGTACGTGGCGAAGGAGAAATTGGTGCCATCTGGTGGTGGGCCTGGGCCGGGTCCTAGGGCTGGGAATTTTAACAGGCCTGGTTCGGCCCATGGGCATTATGGATCGCCGAATCGGTATGGAGATGATGGAAGGCCCAATTCCGGTGGTGGTAATGGTTATGGTTATGGTGGTGGTGGATATGATAGGAGGGTGAGAGGAGGTGGAACTGATGGGGAAATGGATCTGGGTGAGTTGAATCGTCCGAGATCTGGTGGTGGTGGGACTCGTCCTAGTTCAAATGGATGGTAATTCTCTATTTCTCTCTCTCCTGTTTTCTTTTTAAATTCAATTTTGGTTGATCTAGATATGTGATTTTATTTTAATGTTATTTTGGATTTGTGGCGTTTTAATGTTGGGTAATTGATGAAGTCACGAATGAAGGTTTTTTCTTTTTGTAGTAGTATGTAAATATAATTGGGAGTTTTATTCCAGTAGGTGGTGGTATGGTTGTTGAATCTTAATTCTCTTTTATGTTAATGGGTATTTGTAAAAAGGGCAATGGTCATGTTTGGAGTGAGTGACAATGATTTTATTTTGATGGTATTTGGGTGATTAGCTGATTGAGTAATGAATCGAAGAAAACAAACATGTTGGAATTTGTTGTTTTAGGATAGAAAGAGGGAATTTTGGAACTTGTTAGGATTTAGGAATGGAAATTTCTCTTTTGAGGTGGTTTCGTTATAGTTGGCTAGCTTTGGAAAAGTGGGAAAATTGAGTCGTTGATGAAGAGAGGGATGGTTGTAGTGACTGACAATGATTTAGTTTGATGGGATTGTCCCTATTGGGTGAGTAGTTGATGCGTAATGAATAAATGAACCAAAGAGAACCAAAGCAGCCAATGTTGGAATTTGTTGTTTTAGGGTAGAAAGAGGGAATTTTGGAACTTGTTAGGAATGGGAAATTTGTTATTTAAGGAGGTTTCATCTTAGTGTGGGAAGCTTTCGAATGGTGGGAATATTGACTCGTTGATAATGGCTTCTGAACTTGCTAGAAATGGGTTTTGTTATAGGGCTGATTGTTTTATGTGGCAGTGTTGATATTTGGTTGGCGTTTTAATAGGGGTGTGAAGAAAAAGCTGAATAGGCCATCTTATGTTTTCCGAAAGATGATGTTATGTAATGGCAGGATGAAGCCCATAACTTGGCAAACCATTCATAAATTGAGTAATATTGAGAGATGGGACTTAGGAGCAGGACATCTGAGTAACATTAAGGGATAGGCGAAGGACATCTTTATCTATCTATACTTTCCTACTAATATAGCTGGTGATCGGAGTTATCAAATAGGGGTGTGAAATGGCCTATTCGGATTTGAATTAATCATACTTGTAGGGTTGTAGTCAAACTACATGTGAAATGGTTATTTTTACTCAATGCCGGATAATCGGAAATGCATGCTTGTAAAAAACTAACCTTAAAGTTCTTAGGGTGAGGGGAATTGTAGTTCTTTAATTTGCCAAACAACTAACAAGTAATCTTTTATTATATTATAAAATATGTTGTGTACAGAACATTCTGTACCAAAACTCCATTGTCTTCGAAATCCGATTCAAATTATCCAAATCCAATCCGAATTCATAATGTCCATTTCGAACCTACTAGTTCGATGCTGTTCGCTAGGACTTAGGTCTTTATACACCCTATTCATACTTTAAGTTCATATGCTTCTAACTAAAAGTTTCACATGTTATGTTTGCATTCAAGAAGAACTATGAGATAAGGATCTCAGATCTCAAGTATCATATTTGGCATGTCCAATGCACTCCAAATAATGGATTGGTTGAAAGTGTGGTCTCATGGAGTGTAGCATTGGGAGGGGAACCTATTCACACACTAAGGGCATGCTTGGAATGGAAGTAGAGATTAAGGGGGTAATAGATTAAATTATAAGTTAAAATGGGATGTGTGAGAGGTGGTGGGTGTTAGATTTTGTGAAGAGGAGGGTAATCATTCTCCCCATTTGGGGGGTAAAAGTTACCCACCCTCCCCCTAGGGTAATGCATTCTCCCCCTTTCTCCCTTCATTCTCCCCATTACCCCCTTAATCATTACCCCACCACCACCTCCACCTTCCAATTTTACCCTTTAATTTGCTCCATTACCCCCTTAATCATTACCCCCAATCCAAGCATGCCCTAATTGTGATGAGAGCTCCAGTCCCAGCTTGAGGTGACGGTGTATGCTTGATCTAGATTTCTTTCGCGACCTTCTGGGTTCCTGATAGTAAAAAAACTTGCACTTATAGCTTTGTTATTGTTCTGATTGAGGTGCATATCTACTTTGGCATTCGACCCCTCTTCATTATGTGCTTAGAGATATTTTTCCTGTTCTGTCATGTACCTGCTAAGGCTGCTATCCAGTTTACAATGATACCGCCGTTCACGATATGGCCTGTGCCTGTCTACCACCACTCCAATAAGGGTCAAGGGAATATATTTTTTTCTTTCTTACCTTTTTGCTACTTGTTGCCAGCTTTGCTATGAAGAAAACTTTATCTGTAGATGGAAAAAAGTTATCTCAACTATAGATTTGATTGTGGGAACTGATTATGAGCTTTATCAATTTTTCAAAAGCCGTAATTTGGGATTTCCTATGCACTTTGATCACACTTTTGTTTTGGTTAGCATTACTTCCCGGTTTTCAAATCTACCAATACTGGCCGAGCCCTTTTGATTTTTATTTTCTTAGTCATCCCCCTTGGCCCTGTCTATATTCAACACGAGCCTTGTGCTGTAGTGTTCACCTTCACACTTGCTACATTAATTTCCCATGTGATGACAAGGGAAGGGTGAACAATAATCTGGGTCATTCCAGTTGTTTTTACTTGTAGGGTGGTGATCTAGCAGGCTCCTTTGTTTTAGGTGATCAGTGTTTTATACGGAGTATATCATTAATGTCTCATGAATAGGATCCTATTATCATCTTGATTATGCAACTGTGTTTACAGGAAGTTCCGTGCTTCTTGTGAACTAATGTACCAGATAAGCTTACTTGAGAGCCCCAATCCCCCAAAACAAAAAGTGCGTGCATTGTGGCCATTTTGAAAAAGCCCTTTCTATTCTATTAGTAAAGCAACCTTTTGCCTTTATTGAGGCGCTCTAAGCGGCTTACTTACTAATAAAGCGGCAACAACTTCTTTCTCAAAGTCAAGTTTCTCGCTTCTTGCTTTAGAAAGATTGCAACGTTAGCTCTTTACTAAATATATACCCTGTAGATGTGACTTAGCATTCATGGCATTTCAACTGGGTTAGTTAGTGAAAACAAGCAAGCTGAAACAAGACTTTTGTGGTGGTTCTGGTAGCTATATGGCATACATGATAGCTTGCTTGTCTTTGATTAGGCAGGAAAACGAGAAATCTATTGGTATTGTGATGTGAGAAACCAGACAGGGGCTTCAATACTTTGAACTTTGAATCCTCAGATTAAGCTTTTCACATTTGAGAAGGGCATACTTGCTGGTGTGTTTGTTTTGAGTTTTGTTTTTTGGCACTATCTTTGACCTGCTCTAGGATTGTTCTTTTGGTATATTGATATCACTTGAGCTGGATGGAATGCTTGCTTATAGATATGTTAGAAATCCCTTAAAAAATTGTGGATAGTTTCAAGTTGCCAAATTAATGTCAGGAAGTGGATATACAGCCTAGGAAGTGGACAATTACATTAGGGAGTTATATAAGCAACAATTTTCCTACCTGTTATAGTAGACTTTCTGCTCCCCATAATCAAACTGCTTGCAAATGCTTCAGTTCAATGCTATGATGAATTGTAGATCTAGCAGTTCCTAAATCACTCCATTAATGCGCATCTTATAGCTTCTCCCCCTTTCATATGGTCAGGTTTTTTTAGCAATGTGTAGGTTGAATTATCATACTGCTGCCATTGCCTTGCTTAATTCCGTTGCTTTCCGTGCAGATTAATTTGTGTAACTGGACTACTTTCCATGTGTGGAGCTGAAAGATTGATGAATTCAGATACGATCCAAGAATGACGAGCTTCAATGTCTGAAAGCCTGATATTCTTGTACATCTAAATCACCTTTGACATCTCCAGCACATGGAAATCTAAAGTTCGGGAGTAAGGCAACAAATAGTTCTCTAATCACACGGCTCCAGAAAACGCAGTGTTCTAGAAAGAGGCTTGATGATCCAATGGTGATTTTGACTACCTGGTGATCTGGCCCTTCTGCTGCTAGACAGGATACGATGATTGTGTAGCCCTTCTAGTGTAGAATTCATGTATTATCATTTATCTTGATTTCTTTAGTTTATTGAACTTCTGATGACCGATGTTATTCTTACAAATCTGATCATGCATTTCTCACCTTCCTGTAATTCTGTACCATAAAACCTGTGTTGATTTTGTACTGGAGATTTAATTTATTTGTGACATAACTTGTTTTGTAACTGTTATGTTCCTTTGATGATTGCTCGTCGACTCTCTTTGGTACAGTTCCTCGATGCAGGCTTCGCGGTGTGCTTTCTCTCTGTTGAGTGAAACCATTTCAGCAGTTTTTTTTTTCTCTCCTTTCCTCCTTGGCTAGACCTTTATACAAGTTTTATGTGAAGTCTTTAGACAAGTTTAATGGAAAGAATATTCCCATCTAAGCTGTTCTTTCATCTGGGTTCGCAAACTTGCAGTTTTTTGAACTTATGTAGCTATTGTGGTACATAACCTTAAAAAATGGAGCAGTAGCTTTTTTTTTTTTTTTTTTTGCTATTCAAAAAATGGAGCAGTAGCTAGTAGGTTAATTTTCATCACTTTTTTTTTTGGTGCAAAATTTTCATCACTTTAAAGGCATGGTTATGCTGAACGATATTCAATATTTAGTAACTTAATGATTGACAGTAGAGCGCACGGCTTTTAACCGTGTGGTCGTGGTTCGATTCCCACAGACGGCGTTCATTTATAACTTCTCATGTTTGAGTACTTGAGTCGACAATGACTAACAATTTTCTGTTCTTTTTTCATGGGGGAACTATGACTAACAGTTTGTTAAAGGCTCTCAAGTCTCAACATTTAAGGTGCTTACAAACCCCCGCGGAAAAATAATCACTGTGATTAATGGTGGATAACAAGCAAGAACGAGAAATTTAAAATTATTGGGGAGAGATAAAAGATCGGCCATACAAGGTGGGTAGTAATTTTATCAATATAACAATCACTTGTTTCAAGATAAATGCTTATTTTACTTGTGTCATTTGTCTTGAAATAGTGATTATTGTCTTGACAAAATCATTGTATTTTACCACATTGACTATTTCCCACGTTGGCTAGTAGGTATTTCAGAAGGTGGAACTACTAGTCAAAGGATTTAAAACTGCTCCATGTCCAAGATGAGATTCCAACCCTCAACATTGGTGAGTCTTTACCACTCAACCACGTTACTTGATTAATCGTGTAGATTACTTTGGGATAAGAACTAACAGCCAAAATTTTATTTTAGCTAGTAATTTGTTTACACAAATGAAACAAATATATCCAAGTTCTAATTATAAGGATTTGCACTTTCTCTCTCTAACCCCAAAACCCCCAAAGCTATAGAACACCCAAATCGCTGCTCGCCGGCAACCGACTTATGATCTGAGCCTACCACCGGTTGCCGGCGAGCCCCAATTACTCCATTCCACTCCCCGATCATCTCGTCATGCGGATTTTCCACACATGCAATTTGGGATTAGTTTCCATCTTCAAGTGTGGGGTGATCTTCAATTGAATTCTTCAATTGTTGGGATTGGGGGCTTTCAAGTCTTGTGTTGTGTATTTGAAGAGCTTCATCTGCTTGGTTGGATTCAAAGCACTCTTTCTCCTCTTTTTCTTAATTTTCAGAGCCTATTATCTTGTTTTGGGTCTCTGTTTCCTTATTATTGTGTGTTTTGTTTGTTGCTGTATTGAGTACTTTAAGTGGATTTAGCTTGATTGGGGCTTTGTGATTTAGAAGTGATTTGCATGTTCAATATGGGGAATGATTCTCTTCATTCGGCCCTTATGTTTGCACATTTGAATAATAATTATGATGAGGATATTGTTGGGGAAAAACTCCGGTATTTACCCACAATCACAACAACAGATAATCGGAAATATAAAGTGCAAGAACCCAAAAACAACACAAATAATTTTACGTGAAAAACCCCTCTCAATTAGGGGAAAAACCACGGTGCGGATCTCCACGCACTAAAATATAATCCACTATGATAATCAAGAGTACAAAGGTAACAATCACAAGATCAAACAACAAGTAGACTATCTATCTTTGGTACTAGTACAAATTGACAAACCCTAGCTCAATTTGGTACTCCCACAAACTCAAAGATATACCCACAAGTACCTGTCGATGATCGATCCGAATACTCTGATTACCTTCACACGAACAAGCCGAATCAACTGTGAGTTGGACAAACCTTTTGGAGAACACCTCTGTTCCTCTCATTCTCTATTTGTTGGCACTCACTGGCTCTTTTACGCCCTTCTTTTGTTTCGGCTGTTTTGCTCTTCGACACTGACAAACCAAAAAGACCAAAGCCTTTTTGTTTCCCACCTTTTTTTGGCTTCTACTGGAAGCTTGGCTTCACATGATCAAAGCCACAAAAAAGTTTGCGTTGTGGGCTTAACCAATCAAGCCATCTAAAACCCACTTAAAAAAGCAAACTCACGCACCAGTTCACCGAAATAGAATTCGGTTCAATTTCTTCTTCTTTTTCATTTTCTTTTTCTTTTTGTTCTATTTTATTTCTTTGCAAACTTAAATAAAATAAAACACAACTTAATAATAGTATTTGGTATTTGGGGCGTTACCTCAACAAATCCTCCCTCGACGCAAATCACCAAATACTTCCACCTTGTCCGCAAAACGGACCTTTTTCTTCACGATCTTGCTCTTCCCTACGCAACGACCCTCAACATAGCACAAGTTGTTCTCCGCCTTCATCCCTTGCACAATCAAAGTAGCACCACGATACACTTTGCACTACCTTCCTGTACAAATGTATCTACACCCTTGCGATGTCAACTCACCCAACGAAATCACATTGACACGGGCATTGGGTACATACCTCGCATTGTGGAAGGTTCTAGTCATACCACCATGGAGCTCAATTCGGATGCTTCCCATCCCTTTGGCCTTCATCTTACCACTCCCCATGTTGATGTCACCATACTCACCATCTTGGCACAAAGTATCAAACATACTTTGGTCTCTACAAATGTGAACTGAAGCGTCAGAGTCCAACACCCAACTCTCTTGGCTTTCCTTTCTATCATTGTTACTAGCCAAGAACAACTCCTTATTACCATCACAAGACATAACCACATTAGAGGAACCGCTATCATCATCAATTTTGGTCTTACCCATCTTCTCTTGCAGCTGCTTGAAACTATTCAAATCATCTCTCATCTTTGGGCAACGACTCTGAATATGACCCTTCTCACCACAATAGTAACACTCCACGTTACTAAAGTCTCTCGCGCGCGACTTCGATCTACTTCTCGGGCCACCTCCTCTTCTCTCATGATTCCTCCCTCTTTTGGACACCTCTGCAGCTAGTACTCTATCTCCTCCATCACTTGAAGAGATACCATCAACCTGCAACATCATCCGATCATTCTCTCTCAACACTGTCATTGCTTCATCTAGTGTAATCTCTGTCCTCCCTACAAGTAATGTCTGCACAATTGGCCTGTAGGACTTAGGTAGTGAAGCCAACAATAACAATGCCTCCTCTTGATCAGAAATCTTCTCATCTGCATTTCTCAACTGACATACTAGTTGGTTAAAACTGTTAATGTGGTCCTGCAACGTTGTACCTTGCTCCATCTTTAGCTGGTACAACTCATATCTCAAACAAAGCTTGTTAGTTAGTGACTTTGATGCATATACACTCTGGAGTTTATCCAACAACTTCTTTGAATCTGTCTCAGTCAAGTAATTATACTTTATCTCTGAAGCCATAGCTAATCTAATAGTACTGACAGCTTTCTTCTTCTTCGATGTCCATTGGGCATCGGTCACACCAGTAGGCTTTGCCTCATCTAAGTTCTGTTGAACCAACAAATCCTCAACAGTACTTTTCCACACAGTAAAATTAATTTTACCATTTCACAAAGGAATATCAAATTTGGGCACACTACCAGACATCTTACTTGCACGAAATTATTCCTCCCTTAAACAAATACAGTAATTTTCCCACCACACGGATCCTACAACCAAAGCTCTGATACCACTTGTTGGGGAAAACTACGGTATTCACCCACAATCTCAACAACACATAATCGGATATATAAAGTGCAAGAACCCAAAAACAACACAAACAATTTTACGTGGAAAACCCCTCTCAATTAGGGGAAAAACCACGGTGCGGATCTCCACGCACTAAAATATAATCCACTATGATAATCAAGAGTACAAAGGTAACAATCACAAGATCAAACAACAAGTAGACTATCTATCTTTGGTACTAGTACAAATTGACAAACTCTAGCTCAATTTGGTACTCCCACAAACCCAAAGATACACCCACAAGTACCTGTCGATGATCGATCCGAGTACTCTTATTACCTTCACACGAATAAGCCGAATCAACCGTGAATTGGACAAACCTTTTGGAGAACACCTCTATTCCTCTCACTCTCTGTTTGTTGGCACTCACTGGCTCTTTGACGTCTTTCTTTTGTTTCGGCTGTTTTGCTCTTCGACACTGACAAAACCAAAAAGACCAAAGCCCTTTTGTTTCCCACCTTTTTTTGGCTTCACATAATCAAAGCCACAAAAAAGTTTGCTTTGTGGGCTTAACCAATCAAGCCATCTAAAACCCACTTAGAAAAGCAAACTCACGCACCAGTTCACTGAAATAGAATTCGGCTCAATTTGTTCTTCTTTTTCATTTTCTTTTTGTTCTATTTTATTTCTTTACAAACTTAAATAAAATAAAACACAACTTATTAATAGTATTTGATATTTGGGGCGCTACCTCAACAAATCCTCCCTCGACGCAAATCACCAAATAATTCCACCTTGTCCGCAAAACGGACCTTTTTCTTCACGATCTTGCTCTTCCCTACGCAATGACCCTCGACATAGCACAAGTTGTTCTCCGCCTTCATCCCTTGCATAATCAAAGTAGCACCACGATACACTTTGCACTACCTTCCTGTACCAATGTATCTACACCCTTGCGATGTCAACTCACCCAACGAAATCACATTGACACGGGCATTGGGTACATACCTCACATTGTGGAAGGTTCTAGTCACACCACCATGGAGCTCAATTCGGATGCTTCCCATCCCTTTGGCCTTCATCTTACCACTCCCCATGTTGATGTCACCATACTCACCATCTTGGCGCAAAGTATCAAACATACTTTGGTCTCTACAAATGTGAACTGAAGCGTCAGAGTCCAACACCCAACTCTCTTGGCTTTCCTTTCCATCATTGTTACTAGCCAAGAACAACTCCTTATTACCATCACAAGACATAACCACATTAGAGGAACCGCTATCATCATCAATTTTGGTCTTACCCATCTTCTCTTGTAGCTGCTTGAAACTATTCAAATCATCTCTCATCTTTGGGCAACGACTCCGAATATGACCCTTCTCACCACAATAGTAACACTCCACGTTACTAAAGTCTCTCGCGCGTGACTTCGATCTACTTCTAGGGCCACCTCCTCTTCTCTCATGATTCCTCCCTCTTTTGGACACCTCCGCAGCTAGTACTCTATCTCCTCCATCACTTGAAGAGATACCATCAACCTGCAACATCATCCGATCATTCTCTCTCAACACTGTCATTGCTTCATCTAGTGTAATCTCTGTCCTCCCTACAAGTAATGTCTGCACAATTGGCCTGTAGGACTTAGGTAGTGAAGCCAACAATAACAATGCCTCCTCTTGATCAGAAATCTACTCATCTGCATTTCTCAACTGACATACTAGCTGGTTAAAACTGTTAGTGTGGTCCTGCAACGTTGTACCTTGCTCTATCTTTAGCTGGTACAACTCATATCTCAAACAAAGCTTGTTAGTTAGTGACTTTGATGCATATACACTTTGGAGTTTATCCAACAACTTCTTTGGATCTGTCTCAGTCAAGTAATTATACTTTATCTCCGAAGCCATAGCTAATCTAATACTACTGACAACTTTCTTCTTCTTCGATGTCCATTGGGCATCGGTCACACCAGTAGGCTTTGCCTCATCTAAGTTCTGTTGAACCAACAAATCCTCAACAATACTTTTCCACAAAGTAAAATTAATTTTACCATTCACAAAGGAATATCAAATTTGGGCACACTACCAGACATCTTACTTGCACGAAATAATTCCTCCATTAAACAAATACAGTAATTTCCCCACCACACAGATCCTACAACCAAAGCTCTGATACCACTTGTTGGGAAAAACTACGGTATTTACCCACAATTTCAAGAACAGATAATCGGATATATAAAGTGCAAGAACCCAAAAACAACACAAACAAGTTTACGTGGAAAACTCCTCTCAATTAGGGGAAAAACCACGCTGCGGATCTCCACGCACTAAAATATAATCCACTATTATAATCAAGAGTACAAAGGTAACAATCACAAGATCAAACAACAAGTAGACTATCTATCTTTGATACTAGGACAAATTGACAAACCCTAGCTCAATTTGGTACTTCCACAAACCCAAAGATACACCCACAAGTACCTATCGATGATCGATCTGAGTACTCTGATTACCTTCACACGAACAAGCCTAATCAACCGTGAGTTGGACAAACCTTTTGGAAAACACCTCTATTCCTCTCACTCTCTGTTTGTTGGCACTCACTGGCTCTTTGACGCCCTTCTTTTGTTTCGGCTGTTTTGCTCTTCGACACTGACAAAACCAAAAAGACCAAAGCCTTTTTGTTTCCCACCTTTTTTTGGCTTCTACTGGAAGCTTGTCTTCACAGAATCAAAGCCACAAAAAAGTTTGCTTTGTGGGCTTAACCAATCAAGCCATCTAAAGCCCACTTAAAAAAGCAAACTCATGCACCAGTTCACCGAAATAGAATTCGGTTCAATTTCTTCTTCTTTTTCATTTTCTTTTTCTTTTTGTTCTATTTTATTTCTTTACAAACTTAAATAAAATAAAACACAACTTAATAATAGTATTTGGTATTTAGAGCGTTACCTCAACAGATATGATCAGTTTTATTTCAAATTTGGAAGGGCCGGAGCAGATTTTACCTATTGCAAAAAAATTGAAGGATGAAGGGAATGTTAAGTTCAAAAAAGGGAGTTTTAATCATGCATCCATGAAATATGATAAGACACTTAAGTTTTTATGCTTTTGTATGCTTTTTTATGGGAATGATGAAGATTTGTTCAAGGAATTGGCTTTAACTCTGAATCTAAATCTTGCTGCTTGTTGTTTGAAACATGGTGATCTTGAAAGAGTTAAATTTTTATGTTCCTTTGTGACTGAATTTGAACCGAATAATGTTAAAGCATGGTATAGAAGAGCTTTAGCCTCTGTGAAGCTACATGAGCTTAATAGTGCCCATTGTGACCTTAGTCAAGCTGTTGCTATTGACCATCTAAATAGTGAACTGGTGAGAGAGTTAGAAAAAGTTGACAATTTGTTGAACATGAATTCAAATGGGAAAAGGACTTTGGACACATCCTTTAAATTAGTTGAGTCCAAGAAAGGAAAAAGAGTTATCTCTCAAAGTCTTTTAGGAGAAAATTTTGCTTTAAGAATGAAATCCTCCACTCTAGTTTCGGGTTTTGCAACAGATGGTATTGGAGGTTCCAGTGGCAAGTTTCAGAGTAATAAGCAAAGTAATGATGGTTATCAGGATGATAGTTCTCAGGTAGTGTTAACTAGCTCCCCTGAGAAGGTTGATGAAGTTCTTCAGGATGCTAGTTCCGAGATGTTCACTAGCTACCCTGATAAGGTTGCTTCTACCACTGCTGATTTGGGTTGTAAGGTGTCCTTGTCCAAGTTCACTTGTAAGAAACAAAATTACTCTCTTCAAATTCCTCCATCCGTGTATAAAGCGATTACAGAAGGGAAGAAAGTCAGTTTTTATCAACCCACTTCTATGTCACTGATGACTATTTGTGTCCATAGGACATCTATGGATTTTGCCCATGATCAGGGCACTACATTTTTCGAAAATTCAACTGACTCAAGAGCTACAAACATGATGGAGTCTATTTCCACCTGTGCGAATGTTGTGGTGGATGATAAATTTGTTGCCCACGAGGTTTCCACCTCTGTGGAGAAGTTTGAGGTCACCAGTAAAGAGGTTGTGATGGATGATAAGACTATGGCTTCTTTTTCTTCCAAAATGGATACTACAAATCCTTGCTTTATGAATCCGTTCGGCTCAATCATGCTTACTTCTAGAATCAGAACTCGATTTTCAAGATACAAGACCAAGCTTCAGCATAGGATTACTTTCTGTTCTCGCTCAGGCTTGGCTTGCTATTCTCAGCCCCAGAAATCCTTGTCTTCCAAACTTCTTTGGAGAAAAGGCTGTCAAACTTGTTCACTTAACAATAACTGGTTTTGCAGGTATCACTTGCAGTTCAAGCGCAAGTCTGTTTCTAGCATGTATCAAAATAAGAATTTAGCTAGAATTATATGTTGTAGTTTTCGTTTATCTCCTAGTTCTTTGTATCAGGTAGTAGACTCACTAGCCCAAGAAGCTTTTAAGGGTGTGCATATTGTATAAATGTAACTGTCTTTCCTGTTGCAAAAAAAAAAAAAAAAAAAATGTTTACATGGGGACATGTTCTTGTACCGCTAGGCTGCCACACATGTCGGTTACCAAACGTCGATTTCAGTTTGTTTTTGAGCTAATTATAGTATAAGATACTCTAATACTCCAAGATACAGCTATACTGGGATAATGAAAAATGATCATAATAATCTACATGAAAGCTATCCGTTACCTTACTATATAGTATATGACACTGTATTTTAATATCATTTTTTAAAGAAATACTTGCATGAAATTGTCAAATCTTTCTTTTGGGTATAAAATTGATCAATTTTTGTATGGTGCTGATCATGTTTCATATAGCATGAACCAATTGCACACTTATTTATTTATCATGCAACAAAATTAAGTGACATTGTCAATTTGTTCACATTTTTTTAAAAAAAAAAACTTTGTGATTCTTGCATTTTGTGATATACAAAAGGTTTTCTGTGAGGCTGCTTTAAGGTAAGACTCCCTCTAACACACATGACATCATACTAACATCATACTTGGTTATAAAGGAGGCTTCATATTAAGGCGGCCATATATAGTAGACCTTTGTGCATATATTTGGCTACTTTGAAATAAATAAAAAAACAGGAGGGCCAATGGTTGATTCCCTCAACGTCTTATTTGCAATAAATCAGTGTTACCACTATGTCAAAGTACTATTTTTATGCATTTAATTTTAATTGCACAACGGTATATATATATATTGAATACAGTTTAGGAAATGGGGGGGGGGGGGGAACCCCTCTTAGCCGTAAGAAGATCCTTCCTGGTTAGAGGCATATATGAATACAAATATAGATAGAAAGTTAATAGTAGAGTAAGGGCTATATTATATTTGTACATAATTACTATTTACTATAAATAGAGTGTCAGGGCTCTCATATTGGATAAACTTGATGTTATTCCTTCACACTGAATCTGAGTATCGCGCTCTTGCTTACACAGTTGCTGACACTCTTACCTTACCGCAATTCCAGTGCAACATGATCGCAACAAGCATTTTAAAGTTGACTATCATTTTGTCCGAGAGTGAGTGTCACATGCATGGTGATTTAATTGTTCGTTATGTACCTAATCAATTTCAATTAGCTGATATATATTTTTACTAAGGGACTGTCCACTCAGCATTTTTGTTTTTTAAAAACCAATCTGCACGTAGTTTCCCCTGTACATATTGAGGGGGTGTAATAGAGTAGGGGCTATACTGAAATTGTACATAATTACAGTTTATTATAAATAGAGTCTCAGGGCTCCCATTTTGAGTGAACCTAATAATATTCCTTCACAAAAGGTTGTTTTTTTTTTTTTTTTTTTTTTTTTTTTTTTTTTTGGAGAAATAGATATATCTTCATTTTTCAGTAACTCCAAAATCTATTTCTCATCCATTACCATCCCTTAGGCTATATATATTGATAAACTCCATTATTGGATGGTGATATACAACTTAGCTTACAATGATCATAATTTGCCAACTGCCAAAGTATCAATATATTCAAAATGATTTGATTTGATCTTCAAAAAAAGCTTTCATTTGCCATCATTCAAGAAGTTGGGTTGCTTCACTCTAGTGGTCCAATATTTCCAAGTGATATTTTGTTTGTTAGGGCGAATTATAATTATCTAACAAATTGAGTACTAATATGCCGATTAACTATTTCGGTAGTATGATTAGGAGTATCCAACTGCATTGACATTGGTTGTTGGGTTCGTTAAATTTTTGAAGAGTGCTCTTCCAATCATTTGGTGTATGTCACATTGAATGATAAACTAAACCTATATTACTATCATGTAATGATAGATACTATTGGCAGTCAAAATTCTAAATAGAGTACTAATAGGAATCCATCTTTTTCCAATAACTATACATGCGTTAGTTATAGAATAACTTCAATTATTAAATATAGCACATATTGTCATAAATTCAAATAGAGTAAGTCTTGTGTGTGAGACCAGTTCATAATAAAATGGGCCACTATTTAGAAATATAGGAGTCACTTATTATAAACGGTGACCCTTATTTTACTTAAACGTGACCCTCGTCTCACACACAATTACGTACGAAAAATCCATCTTATTGAAGTTTTGGTGATTCAACTATAATAAAAAAATTTACGACATGTCAAATTAAGGCCTTAACGTACTATGTATGTACTACTCGGTACTCGCCCATACAATATAGCTAGGTTAAGTGTGCGCAATCTTACTTCTAGTTTTCTATAAAAACAGAGAGGCAGTTTCTATAAAACATTGAAAGCTCGCAATGCAGTTTTGTTTTTTTTGATGAATATATGTAATTATGTAATCCATTGTTGCTCTTTGCTTCATTGGTACTTTTTTCCAAACCAAGTGTAACAGAGTAAATTCCTTGATCGAAAGGAGTAGAATTGATTGTGTGGTTGAATTCCATGGTAAATAATATGGGTTTAATTCCCATTATATTGATCTCTTTGTTGACCATATCTGCAATTTTATCTTTTTACCTTGTCTAATATATTTGATTTGCAAGTTACGGGTTCCGCGTTCGTGCCCATATTAAGAGGCAAAGTATGGAAAGAAAAACACGAGATACATGATTGTTTTCCAACCAAAGCAGCAGAAACTTACCGTGACAGCCATTATCCATGTTCTTGTATTTTGCTTCACTGGTTCCACCCTTTGTTCCCATTGCCTGTTTTATTATTGTTTCCGCTGCTTGTATACTTGTCTCTGTCTCCAACTATGGCAAAAATATTCTCCTGACAGCTATCTATAAACAATTACTAATGACTTCCTTTAATTTTTTTAGTTTTTTTTTTATTTTGATGAGAAGACGGCAGGGCCCTAACCTCCTTTAAAAAATAAAATATTAATATTTTCTTTTTTTGGTGCATATCAGGAGTCACGTATTTCCCGTTGACCACATTAACTATTTTTTTGAGTTGGCTTGTAGACACTTCAAAGTATAAGACAAATGATAAAGAAATTTAAGACTGTTGCTCTATGCCCAAAGTGAAAGACAAACTCTCAAATTTAATTAATGGTATATGAGTCTCTGCCACTCCATGGCCCCCCTTGATTTAATAATATTTTCTGATCGTTAGCATAGTCTATGCAACATGCACATGTCTAATCAAGGAGGTGTGGTTGAGTGGTAGAGACTCATTCATCCTTAATCAAAGTTGAGGGTTCGAATTTCGCCTTGGGCATGGAGCAGCTTTAAATTCCTTGACCATCTGTCCCACCCTTTGAAATGCCTACAAGCAAGCGCAGGAAAATAGTTGCTGTAGTCTACAATATTGGTTGTGAACCCAAAAAAAAACATTCACATGCCTAAATAAAAATTAGCACCATAATTAGTTTGGTGTGTCAATGTGATTACTTCACCACCAATTAATCGTACACATTACGAACAATAGATCTAAAATCCATCATTATTCAACCAATAAAACAAGTCAAATTACTACCTTATAGTGTGCGTGACAGCATACATTTCCCAATCAAACAATAGTTGCTAAAAAGATTTTTATTCCCATTAGGAGAACCTTACTTTCTTACATGTTTATTCAAGTAGGATAATGCACTTAAAAATCCAGCTCATTCCACCCATACATACACCTCATCATCCCATAAATACCCCTATCCTCACATCATAGTCCCATATCCCACATCACAACTCATTAACCACAAAAACAACAATGGCTTCCCTCCATTTCACCCTCCTCCTTCTAGCCACCATCACCACCCAATGCCTAGCCCAACCCGCCGCCCCCGGCCCCGCCCCAGCGGGTCCGATCAACATCACCGCCATCCTCGAAAAAGGCGGTCAATTCACCACCTTCATCCGTCTCCTAACTCCACTCAAGTAGCCTCCCAAATAGACAACCAAGTCAATAGCTCCACCGAGGGCATGACCGTCTTTGCACCTACCGACAACGCCTTCCAAAACCTTAAAGCTGGTACCCTTAACGGCCTAACCACCCAACAACAAGTTCAAGTGGTCCTTAACCATGTCCTACCCAAATTCTACTCCATGGACCAATTTGACACCGTTAGCAACCCGGTTCGAACCCAAGCTACGGGCCAAGAAGGCGGTGTTTTCGGGCTTAACATAACCTCATCAGGTAACAACAATGTGAATGTGACTACTGGTAATATTGTTACAAGAATTAACAATGCTCTTAGGGGAAAATTCCCCTTGGGAGTTTATGAAGTGGATAAGGTGCTTTTGCCTGAGTTTGGAGTAGCTAAGACCGCGGCTCCTTCGAGCTCACCGGTGGCTAAGAAGAAGGGTTCAAGTTCAAAGGCAGACGGACCATCAGCTGATTCAGCTGCTGATGGTGATAAGAGTGGAGTGTATGGTGTAAAGAGTATGGGATTTGGGGTTGTTATGGGAGTTGTGTTGGCTACCATGGGGTTCCTTTCTTGAGGTGTATGTATAATGTGAGTGAGTGGTGCTTGAGTTGATTGATTTATTTTTCATGTAATCAAAATTCTTTGCACTTTTGTGTGTGATTTTGTTTTATTTCCATTTTTCGTTTTGTCGGTAGATGTGTGTGTATTTTGATTGGATGAAAATTTTATTGCTTGTTCATACAAAAAATGGTGACAATTGAAAATAGTTTTTGATAAGTTCCGATCTCTCTTTAGATTAACTGCCATTGTGTTCTCTGGCCTCCCTTTTGTCTTTAACTACACGGTATGAAATTGGGGCTGTTGTTGATTATCTACTACTGATAAACCCCTCTTTCTACTAAAATTTTTCATTTTTCATTGTTATTTGATTTTTAAATTGAGTAGGTCAATAAATAAATTTCGCTCCATTGTGAGGTTTCAATAGCTCTTTTTGGTGAGATTTCGAACAAATCAATTGTGAGGTTAATTTGACTCCTTTTGTAAGGTTCACTTTGACTCCATTTGTGAGGTTCACTCTAACTCCTTTTTGTGAGCATTATCTCTTCATCTTTGGAGGGTTGGTAGTTTGTGGTTATGGAGCACGGTGGGATGTCCTCTGCTCAGAGGATTTTCTTCTTGGCTACAGGACATCTTAGTCTCTATTGAATTAGTTCGGAATTGAAGGTAGAACATAAAGTTGATAGTTTGTTGCTTCAGTTCGTTCGTATGGTGTTACTGCAGATCTTATTCTTCAAGAGGCAGTCTACAATGTCAGAGTTGTGCATTCATCGAGGCTATGACATGGTCTTACGCAAAGAGGTTGTGATATGGAAAACATCGATAAAAAGGAAGCCGTTCGGAATTGTCAAATCTCAAGTGCTTGATAGTCTTTCAACTAGAATGTTTTCTGATGTTTAGATCCGTTTATTGTTAAATTTGATATCGTTTGTAGATGCCGTATCGCCTATTATTAATGCAGTTTCATTTTTTTTTTTTCCTCAAAAAAAAATGCCATTGTGTTCTTGTTCTAGCTCCTCTTGGTTAGTTTGTTTGGGATCTTGAAGACATTTTATGCATATTATTGATGGATTGGGGCAATTAAATGAAAATTATCTGGGTCTGAAATGGGTTTATGCATAATCACTGTTCCTAATTGATGAAGTTTGAAAATTTTGGCAACTACTAAATATAAAAAATTGTGAGACTCTAGACAGATGTCACTTTTTATAGCAATAAGAATCGATATGTATATTTTGTAAAAATTGACCCCTATGTCTATAAGAAAAATAATCATTTATTTTCGTAAATTAATCTCACAAAAGATTTTCTTATAGCCATTGGTTCAACGTGAGATGTCCAGGATTGATAATGTTGGGAATGGAGGTCAAACTCTCCATGGATAATATTGGGTTTTGGAATGTTAGAGGCTTAAATGGCCTCAATAAACAAGAGGAAATAAAATGGTTTCTAAATCAGAATAAAATAGGGATATTTGGTCTCCTTGAAACCAAAGTAAAAACCCAAAATTTATTTAGTCTCTAATTATGTGTGTGCTAATTGGAGTATTGTCACCAACAATAGTACTCATCATGGTGGCAGGGTTTGGGTCATTTGGCAACCCACTCTGTTTGATGTCAATGTCAGTATCACCACATCACAGTTGATTCATTCCCATGTGAAGCACCTTCCTACAGGTAAGGAGTTCTCTTGTACTTTTGTGTATGGATTCAATGATGCTAGGCTTCGAGATGCACTTTGGTCGGACTTGTTAAGGATCCATGGTAGTTTGGTGGGTCCTTGGATGTTATGTGGGGATTTTAATTGTCCTCTTAACTTGATTGATAGAATTGGTTCCCCTGTGTCTTTAAGGGAGGTTGATGATTTCAGGCAGTTTGTTTTTGCTGGGGACTTATGTGATATGCATGCCAGTGGTCCGTTCTACACATGGAATAATAAACAAGATGGTGATGATCGTATTTTCAGCAAAATTGATAGAGTTTTGATTAATGATGAATGGCAAATTTGTTTCCCAAATGTTGAGGTACGTTTTCTACCTGATGGTATGTTCGATCACTGTCCAGCTATTATTCATGTTCTTTCACCTATGAACAGGGGCAAATCGCCTTTCAAATATTACAATATGTGGAGTCTGTACCCTTCTTTTTATGAAAAGGTGAAGTCAGTTTGGAATACCTTTGTGAAAGGGGTGCCCATGTTTCGGGTGGTTTCCAAGCTGAAATTGCTTAAATCTACTCTTAGGCAACTGAACAGGGAAGGTTTTAATGATATTTTGAATAAAGCTAACTTGGCACAAAAGCAATTAGAGGATAGTCAGGTTTTGCTACATAATGATCCGAGGAATTTGAGTCTTGCTGCTGCTGAGAGACTAGCTGCTGAGAATTGTAGATTGATGCAGAATGCTAAAACTAGTTTTTTGAAACAGAAAGCCAAAATCCATTGGCTTAAGGAGGGTGATCAGAACTCCTCATTTTTTCATCAGAGCATCCGAACCAGAAGAATAGCAAACAGGGTGTTTACTATTAAAGATGAAAATGGGATTTTGAGGGACAAGCCTGATGATGTGATAATGGCGTTTTCTGAGTATTACAGGAAGCTTTTGGGCTCCTCTGCACCTACCACTCAGTCTATTTCTACTCGCATTGTGGGAAAAGGTAACGTCTTGAATGAACAGCAGAAATGTTTTTTGTGTTCTCCTTTTTCTCCTAATGACGTTAAAAAAGCTATGTTCTCCATTGATGGCTCTAAAGCTGCGGGCCCTGATGGTCTTGGTAGTCAGTTTTTTAAGGACTCATGGGATACTGTTGGTCCTGACATAACTGAAGTGGTGCTTGATTTCTTTGCTATGGGTAAGATGTTAGGTCAACTGAATGCCACTACCCTTTCCCTTATTCCTAAGGTGGACCATCCGTCGTCTGTTACTGATTTTAGACCAATTGCTTGTTGCAATGTGGTCTATAAGTGCATTTTCAAGCTCATTTGCTCGAGATTAAAATCTGTACTACCTGACATTATCTCTGAAAATCAGGGTGCGTTTATTAAGGGTAAACAAATTGTACATAATGTAATGGTTTGCCAGGATTTGATCAAGCATTACACTAGGAAGAATGTGTCTCCTAGGTGCATGATGAAGATAGATCTGAAAAAGGCTTACGATTCTATTTTCCTGGCCAGAAAGGGTTGCGACAAGGGGACCCTTTATCTCCTTTGTTGTTTGTCATTTGTAAGGAGTACCTGTCTCGCATTCTGAATGAGGTAAGTCTAAAACCATTGTTCTCCTTTCATCCTGGGTGTGCTAGCATGAAGTTGAGTCATTTATGTTTTGCGGATTACTTACTTATGTTTTGTAAGGGCGACTCTCAGTCCATCATACTACTCCCTAGAGGTTTTGCCTCGTTTTCTGCTGCTTCTGGGCTGTCTGCAAATGCGTCTAAATCTTCTATGTACTTTTGCAATGTGCCTGATAATGTGGTCAATGTGGTTACATCCATGTCTGGTTTCACCTCTGGGACTCTTCCTTTTAAATATTTGGGGGTTCCCATATCGTCAAAAAGGTTGAGTGTGGCGTCATGTGACATCTTGGTTGATAAGATGATGACGAAGATTAAAAGATGGGGGTCTAGACATTTATCGTATGCTGGTAGGTGTGTTTTGGTTAATGTTGTTCTCATGAGTATCCACACATATTGCGGTAGTATTTTTGTTATCCCTCATTCTGTGATTCACAAGCTAGTGGCTCTATGTAGGAATTATTTGTGGTCTGGGAAAGCCACCTATGCTTCATCTTCTCTGGTAGCTTGGGATTTAGTTTGCAAACCTAAAAACGGTGGGGGCTTGGGAATTAAAAATAGATCTCTTTGGAATTCAGCAGCTTTGGGAAAATATGTGTGGCAAATTGCTATGAAAGCTGACAACCTGTGGGTGAAATGGATCCACCATCTCTATGACCTTGATGATTGGCAAAGTCATACTCCACCCTTTAATTCTAGCTGGGCTTGGAGGAAGCTATGTGAAATTAGAGACAGGTTTCTTACTGATTACCAGGGGAATGTATGGCTGGCACATCCTCAAAATGGGTATACTATTGCCTCTGGTTACAAATGGTTCATGGGGGATTATCAGAAGTTGGGCTGGACTAGATGGATATGGAATAGATTGGCTATCCCCAAGCATAAGATGGTCTGCTGGCTTAGTACTTTGAACATGTTAAGGACAAAAGACAAGCTCTTGGCGTATGGGGTGTGCAGAGATGATTTATGTGTGCTGTGCTCAAACAATTCAGAAACAACAGCTCATATTTTTTTTGCTTGCCCGTTCAGCTCTGCCTGCGTGCAAGGTGTTTGTGCGTGGCTGAAAATCAGGGGTTTTAGTAATGTTTTGCAGATGTGGAAATGGATTTCAAGAAGGTGTGCAGGCTCTAGAGTACGCAAACATACTATAGCTGCTATTCTAGCTTGCTTGGTCTATAAAATTTGGATTGCTAGGAATGTTGCTTATTGGGAAAAGAAAGTTCAACATCCGTTATCTTTGGTTGCACAAGTGAAGAGGGAAATGCAGTGGCGTATAAGGAACGTTCTCCCTAAAAAAGCTACTAGTTCAGACATGAGTTTTATTGATTCAATTTTTGCTTAAATGAAAATAATGAATCGCACAAAAAAATGAAATTTTATTTTGGATGATTGACTTACTCAACAAGCCTGTTTATTAGATTAGATTAATCACTGACTTCATTATGGGTCGAAAGGCCAAAAATATATTAAGAAACCACACCAATAAGTGAAAAGGTTACTAATAACTAGAGGTAGGCTGCCAGCTATCTTATAAAATCAAAATTGAACCTCTGTATGTGTTGTGTTGCAGTCAAGATGATTCACAACCCATTTTTGTTTTATACTCCGTAAGTGTACCTGGTCAGCTGTAGAAATTATTAAACAGTTCCGAATTATATTGACCTCTCAGAAATATGTATCACTGTTTTTTGGGGTGAATTGGAGTAGGTTGCGTATGTTTTGCGAGAGATGGAAGTATTGGTCCCGAACCATGTAATTAATAATTTTTCGTTCTACGGAGCTGAAATAGCTCCACTACTACTTCGATCCGGCCTATTTGACTGGGCTAATGTCCCTGCTGGACCTGATGACATAGATAAATTGGTAACATAAATGAGAAACGGAAAAAAGAAGCCGAGTAAGTTGTGCAAGAAAATGGTTGTTGCTTGTCAGATTGTTATAGAAATGAAAAAGATTTTCAAGCATATAACTCGAAAACACCACCCAGGGGCGAAACTAAGGGGGACTGGCGTAGGTCATGGCCTCCCCCATGATTCGTAAATTTTATTAACAGTATTTCATGCGGAATGTTTCAATGTTAAGCAGTTGGTGGAGTTGGTGAAATGCAAGCAAAACACTATGCTTCATGCAGGTTCTATTCCTCCTAGAAGCAGCCTTTTCCGTTTTTAATTTTTTTTTCACTTTGGTGCCCTGAGGTGTTGCATAATCATTTTTTGGTGACCTCAATTTTTGATATTCCCACTTTGGTGACCTGTGGTATTAGGAATAGTTTCATTTAGATGCTTTTCGTTATCTCCGTTAAAAAATTCTTTTTATTCTCTGTCCTCCCTCCTACCTTTCACCCACCCCAGCCACCATCACCACCATAGCAAGCCAAACCTCATGTCTCTTCCCTCCCTTTCTCTCCTCCCCCACCTAACAACCGACCACCAGTCCATCCTTACCCATGAAACCCACACCACCCTCATTTACGAAACCCACTCCAAGTACATATAGAATCCCCAATGAAATTTTCCCAATATCACATTTATGAAAATACACCCAAAATTTAGCCCCAATTGAAAAGGCAAACAACCTCATGAGTACCAGTTTGTAGATGTCAAATCCAAAAACATATCAGACCTAGAAGTTGTATTAAACAAGTGAACCAAAGTATTTGATACAAATATCAAGTAACTAACACAAAAACCAGCTTGTGACAAAAAAAAATCACGTCAATGGAAAATCGCCCAAATGACCCACTAACAGGATAACCCAGATCACCAAAAGAGCTGACTTTTGAGTACCCATTAAGAGATTGAAGTTTTCTACGAGTATAACCAACCAATAACTTGCAATAATAAGTGAGAAGGACAATTTAAAAGAAAAAAAGAATACCAAATACCCAACCTGCTCTCATAAAAGTATATATGAGAACCAATTTGTGGTCAACACAAAATTTCAATTTAGATTAAGAATTTGGGATAATTGAGTAGGAATATTGCTCGATAGGAAGGGTGAGAAGATGAAGCCTTGAGAAGGTAGGCATTTTGAAGAGAGTGAGTGATTGATTTGCAAGTGTGTTAGTGAGTATTTGGGGTGGGTTATGTTGTTGATGATGGTGTGGGTTTCGTAAGTGGTGGTAATGGTGATGGTGGGTTTCATAGGTGGTGGTGGTGGTGGTGGTGGTGGTGGTGGGTTGATAGGTGGGGTAGGAGAGAGATGGAGGGAAGAGAGAGGAGGTTGGGGGAGACACGGTGGGGGGGGTCGTGAGGGGTGGAGGGGACGACATCCCCGTAGCCGAAGCGGGGGTTGCCGGAGGTGTAGGAAGAGCCAGGGTAGTGGGTGGGGGCGGGGTGGAGAGGAGGAGTTCGCGAGAGAGCGGGGAGGGAGCATCGTCAGTGACGAGGACCTCGTAGGAGGGTGGGGGAGAGGTGGTGAATGAGGAGAAGGGAAATGTGGACTCATCAAAGACAACATGGCGGGAGATGATAATTTTGCGTGAGGCAAGATCTAGGCATCGATACCCGTGGTGGTTAGATGGATACCCAAGGAAGACACAATGAGTGGATCGGGGGGCTAATTTTTGGGGAGTAGAGGAGGAGAGATTGGGATAGTAGAGACACCCGAAGACACGGAGGTGGGTGTAGGAGGGGAATTTTTTGAATGGGCGGAAGAAGAGGAGTTCTTTTGAGATGGCGGTGGAAGGGATGAGGTTAAAAAGATGGGTGGCCATATGGAGTGCTTCGACCCAATAGTTGGATGGAATTTGTGCGTGGAAGAGGAGAGTGCGCACAATGTTGTTCATGTTACGAATCATACGTTCGGATTTGCCATTTTGTTGAGACGTACGGGGACATAAGAAGCGGAGGATCATCCCATTTGAGGAAAATAAGTTGAAAAGTGGTGTATTATCAAATTCCCCTCCCCCCCCCCCATGATCACATTGGAAAGATTTAATCTCACAATTAAATTGGGTACGCTCGTAAGCCCTAAAGTGAAGAAATTTAGAAAAAGCATCACTTTTACGACGTAAAGGATAAACCCACAGGAATGAGAGAAATGATCCAAAAAAATAACATAATTGCGAATGCCGCTAATACTAGGATAGGGGATGTCCAAAGATCCGAATGCACAATGTCAAAGGGGGAGGATACGACAGTGTCTGAGAGATAAAAAGGAAGTCTAACATGCTTTCCTAATTGACAAGCGTGACATAGAGGGGGCGCTTTGTCATTATTACACTCAATAAAACCACTACTAATAACTAAAGATTTAATGATGGACTCTCCCGGATAACCCAACCGTTGATGCCAAGTGGAGCGGGTGCAAGTGAGGAAGGAGGTGTGAGTTGATGACTTTGTGGTGGTGGAGGAGACCGGGTAGAGTTCCCCAGAGCTATCACATCGGAGGAGAGAGGTCCGCGTCTGAAAATCATAGACAGAGAAACCATAAGAGTCAAAGGCGACAACATAGTGATTTTCATGGACAACCCGACGGACAGATATACGGTTTTTAATGATGTGGGGGGGCAACTAAGACATTTTGGAGGTGGAGGGGACGGGAGGAGGAGAGTAAGAAGGTGTAGCCCATACATGTCACAGGAATAGTATTACCATCACCAACAGTTACAGAATTATTAATGCTTGAACCAAAAATAAAACGAAGGATACCTGGCTGTGATGTCAAATGGGCGGTAGCTCCCGTGTCCATCTACCAACCTGTGTTTTCCGAATCCTGAAGGCTCATGGTGTTGAACGCCTGAGGTAGGGTGGTGGTGGACTCCGCGGGGGCGGATTAGCCTGCAATAGGTGCCGCGAACCACGTCCAAGGAGGGGGAACGTGGCCCACAGGTTGGGCAGGGGCCGCATGAGTGCCCGTGGGGGCCCCCTGGCTAGGTGGGCGGCTGGATGGCCAGGGGCGGGCCTAAGAATGTCGGCGCCGGCCTGAGGAGGTGCTGGGCTCGAGGTGGAGCTAGTAAGCGTGGGGAGGGTCGGCAGCATGTGCGGCCACCCTCCCGGCGGATAGTACCAAAACTGAGGCGACCATGTGGCCGGAGCAGGCGCTGTGAATGGGGCGGCAGTGGTGGTGTTAGACTTGCCGCGGTTCTTGTTGTGGCGGTTATTTTTGTTGTTGTTGGTCGCGACAGGGGTGGTGGTAAGGAGTTGGGGAGAGGGTGCGGGAGGTGGTGCTGCGGGAGGGGACGGGTATGGGCTGGGAGGGGGAGGGTTGTGTTGGTGGAGAGGGGGCAGTCGGGTATGAGGGAGGGGGGGAGGGGCCGTGTAGTAGGCGTGGTGGGTGGGGTAGGCCGAGGGGTATGGGGACGGGTGAGAGGTTGATTGATAATGTAATTAAATAGGAATATTGTAAATATAAATTCCTATTAGGCTTTTGTCTATAGGCCCGTTACTCTGTAACCCAGTCTTACTGTAACCTAGTTTGTACTCAGTATATATTGGAAATAATATACAGGCAGTTCCCCAAGGGGAATTACCACAATTCACATGGTATCTGAGCACATACCCTACCCTCCTCAAATCAACCTCTCATCCGCCTCCTACGGTCAAACAGCCGTTTGACCGGCAGTTGCCGCCAACGACATCACCGTCCGCCGCTGCGCGTCACCTGCCCCTGTGCTGCCCGCCGTCCCCTTGTCGTCTTCCGTTGCCGACATCTCTTCCCGCGGGACTCTTATTCCCGTCCTCACCCTTTTCTCCCTTTCTACTTATCTCTCCTGGTAACATACTCACGCACTCCAATCTCCCTTGTTTTCATTCTATTGTTTTCTCATCCACGTTAGTCCACTGTTGGCTTTCATTTAATTTGTTAGCTAATTCAAGTCATTCACGTTTGTCCACTGTTAGCTTTCTTTTAATTAGTTAGCAGCTAATATAATATGGCTGTTGATGATAACCCTCCTCCCCCACCTCCCCCCCCCCCCCATGCATATTTATGGCATTAATTAGTGGCGGAGCGGAATTTTTTCATACGCGGGGCCAAAGACAAAAATTTTATCACACACACACACACATATAATATATATATATATATATATATATATATATATATATATATATATATATATTCAAGGGAGAAAAAACTCAATTTTTATAAGACAAGTATAAATACAACCCCACTAAATTAGAAAATGAAATAGTTATTTGGGTTTACAATAGGGTGACTTTTATAAAACAATAGTGACATTTTGTCAACCCATCTTATGGTGGGACGATCTTACATAAGAAAAGATGGTTTCACATATACTTTCTGCAACCATATTTTAAAAGGAGAAGAAAAAAAGATTATGGGAGGGAACTATTAATTTGAATTACACTAGTACATAATTATATGTGATTCGAAAAATATTGTGTACAAAGATATTAGCAACAAAATAAAAATAAAAAGAAAATGGAGAAAAAATTAGGAGTACATAATACTAAAATTGCAAGTACATCAAGAAAATGAAAAAATAAATTAATACAAACTATGAAAAACGAGAGAGTAACAAAAGAAACGAAATTCTGACAACTGCACCATATTTGTCCATATATACGCATAGAATAAATAAAAACGAGGAAAAAAAAAGACAGATAAAGTGAGGGATTGGTCCCCGTTGGATGTCGAACACGGAACACTGCAGATGAGCGAGACTCTAGGAAGCAGGCTCTAAGAACCAGCGGGACAAATTAGTACTGCAGCAAAACAAATGCACAAAGTTCATTTATTTGTTTTCTTTATGATGGGGGAGGCCGTGGCACACGCTGGCCACCCCCTAATTCCGCTACTGGCATAAACAATATTCGAACTTATGTCCCCTTGACCCTTGACATTAATGAACAAAATTATGATACTTGGAGTGAACTCTTTGAAACCCATTGTATTGGCTTTAGTGTTCTAGGTCATCTGGATGTGTAACACCCCGGATTTTGGACCAATTAAAAACTTTAATAAATAGGTAATATTTACAACAGCGAAAGACTTCTATACAAAATCTCGGGCATTATCGCCGCACTCATTCCAACGAATGAGCGCAAGGCTAAACGGTAACAACTATTAACCACTCGACAGTACAACAATTGACTAATCAATACAAATGATGAATAGAAAGGACATGAAACTGACTTCTTGAATACTCTATTCGGTCGCCAAACTTGATCTTCAATCACGACCTGTAAGACCATCCTTGATCTACTCCCACATTATAGTTAAGCCATAATGGTTCGTCGTAGGCCCACCATAAGTAAATGGACAACACACACACATAGAAAAGAAAAACATCCAGTCAGCAAAGGCTGAGTAATTAACGATCAAGCCCCACAAAAACATTTAGAAAACCCTTACCTTGGGAATTGAAAAGAATCATTGAAACTTAATAACATACGCAGGTAATCAAATCATTCAAGCACACAGAATCAATCAGATTAGTTTAATATTTTTAAAGCGATCATCGCCACAACAATTATAATAAGCCATCTGAAGAGAATTAAGAGAGCTAGATAGACCGAGGGCAAACCATCACGACACCTATCTTTACATAGACCGAGGGCGTACACTCACGTCGCCTATAGAGGTTATCACCTCAAATTATAATCATGCCATGGACTTAAAGACTCTAGTGTGCACACTACCTCAACTGCAACTCATGGTTAACAAGAGGACTTATACAATGGGGAATGATCCGTCCCGAACACAAACATCGCTGTGTCCATAATAAAATAGATACTTTGGGAATCACTCATCGCCGGACTACACAATATGCATGTGCAGTCCCGATGCTCGACTACTTCTACGGAACCAATAGGAGTATTAATCTCTTATTAATTCATTTACATGTAAAGGGTCTAAATAAGACTAAAGCACTATGAGGCCAACATGCTTACTCATATACAAGTTATCGCTTTATGAATTGCTAAGCATAATTATTCGATTAATCATCACCCAAATCCTAATCAGGATTCTAACATGCCTTTAGCATAAATACATTCCAATTAGGAAACATATTCAACTATGATTCAAATAAGGCAATTAATTCAATTTAGCTTGACATAAGCCATAATACATTCTATTGCCAAAAATCGCCCAATTAACATTTAATTCTCATATCACAATATAATTCGATTCTAAACATGCTATAATCGAAACATGCTATAATAATTATAATTAAATGCATAATTGCATAATTAGAGCAATTCAACATGCATTCCATAATGAAACGTAAATTGCCACTTAACACATATCACATCAAAATATATTGTTTTGGGATAGGAAGAAGGTAGGCTCGTTAGCTTACCACTGAATTACGCTTCGAGATTATGTCGAGAACCTTCACTATTGGCGGGACTAAGAACAAGTGTCGGTTCCTAATTAAAAATAATTAAAAACACAAATCAGACGCGAAATTAAATATCCAAATCAACCCAGAATTTAGATCTTATAACTTTGTTAAATTCCTTGAATTTTTCCAGTCGAAATAGGTTTTGAATTTTGATAAAGGGACTTGTAAATCTTTTTAAACAATTAAAACAAGAAATAAAATAATCTGAAAATCAATAATTAAATCCGAAAATAAATCAAAAACTCAAAATTTTCGAAAATTGCTTTCTCCTTCTTATTATCTCGGCCATGGCCACCCATAAGGGTCCATGATCATTTACAAAACCAATCCACCACCCACCGGCCATGGTGGCGCAAGTGATGGTGGTCGGCGGCAATGGTGAGGAGAGAGAGAGAGAGAGAGAGAGAGAGAGAGAGAGAGAGAGAGAGAGAGAGAGAGAGAACAGAGAAAAGAGAGAGAGTGGGGGCTCGGCTTGGCGGCCTGAGTACCGCCGCCTTGTGCCTCGCCAGCACCACCCACTTTTGCCGACCAAAGGATGGTGGCTGGGTGGTGGTCGTGCATCACGGGCGCACCAAAAACAGAGGACAAGGTAAAGAGAAAAACAGAAGAGAGAAAATGAGGGAAAGGAGAAGAGAGAGAGAGAGCGACGGGGCGTCGCTGGTCGCCGGAGACTCACCGATGGTGGATGGGAAGGCGGTGGCAGCAGCAGCAGCAGCAGGGGGAGCGGCGAGCACGGTGGTGAGAGAGAGAAGAAAATGAAAGAAGGAGAGGGAATGCGTGAGAAGTGAGAGTGAGGAGTGAGAAAAGATGAGTGAAGAGAGAGTGGTAGTCAATTCCCTTTTATAGGAAATTAGTCAAGTCAAATCCCCCATTTGACTCCCTTAATTAAGCCTTCTAATTTATTACAATTATGATCTAATTGCATAAATCACTCCTCTATCAAAATCAGATTTTATTTTCAAAGTTTTCCACCACAATTCAAAATAATTCAAAAGAATAATTCCCTCCAATATTTGAATTAATTAAAATCTATAATATTTATTATTATGATTTTAATATTAATTATGGGAAATATCCATCCATAATTATTAATTCAAATAATCGTAAAATAACTACGATTATTTCTTTAAAAATCCATTAAATAAATATAGAAAATATCGGGGTATCACATCTCACCCCCCTTAAAAAGAAGTTTCGTCCCGAGAAAATATCGGGGTATCACATCTCACCCCCCCTTAAAAGAAGTTTCGTACCAAAACTTGGAGATACTACTCCGGACGATGCAAGGCTTACCCAATACAAAGGTATAACACATTTTGAGGAACCACATTCGTAGACACAACGCGCTTTTCTAATTTGCTTTGCAATGCAGTAAGCAATGCTTCAAAATATAATCACATAAAACTCACAGCAAGACGACGAAGACACGAAAATATGGGATGTGACATTCTACCCTCCTTAAAAGGATTTTCGTCCCGAAAATCACTAGACCACAACTAGGACATACGAGTCTGATCCTGGGCCCTTGGGTTATGGGCCCACTAAATTTGAAGCCACGTAAACACACATAAGCATATACACAAAGAACAACGCGAGCATGTGAAGATGCAAGCGTTCAACCCAAGAGGAACGAACTGCTCTGATACCATCTGTAACACCCCGGATTTTGGACCAATTTAAAACTTTGATAAATATGTAACATTTACAACAGCGAAAGACTTTTATACAAAATCCCGAGCGTTATCGCCGCACTCATTCCAACGAATGAGCGCAAGGCTAAACGGTAACAACTATTAACCACTCGACAGTACAACAATTGACTAATCAATACAACTGATGAATAGAAAGGACATGAAACTGACTTCTTGAGTACTCTATTCGGTCGCCAAACTTGATCTTCAATCACGACCTGTAAGACCATCCTTGATCTACTCCCACATTATAGTTAAGCCATAATGGTGCGTCGTAGGCCCACCATAAGTAAATGAACAACACACACATAGAAAAGAAAAACATCCAGTCAGCAAAGGCTGAGTAATTAACGATAAAACCCCACAAAAACATTTAGAAAACCCTTACCTTGGGAATTGAAAAGAATCATTGAAACTTAATCACATACGTAGGTAATCAAATCATTCAAGCGCACGGAATCAATCAGATTAATTTAATCTTTTTAAAGCGATCATCGCCACAACAATTATAATAAGCCATCTGAAGAGAATTAAGAGAGCTAGATAGACCGAGGGCAAACCATCACGACACCTATCTTTACATAGACCGAGGGCGTACACTCACGTCGCCTATAGAGGTTATCACCTCAAAATATAATCATGCCATGGACTTGAAGACTCTAGTGTGCACACTACCTCAATTGCAACTCATGGTTAACAAGAGGACTTATACAATGGGGAATGATCCGTTCCGAACACAAACATCGTTGTGTCCATAATAAAATAGATACTTTGGGAATCACTCATCCCCGGACTACACAATATGCATGTGCAGTCCCGATGCTCGACTACTCCTACGGAACCAATAGGAGTCTTAATCTCTTATTAATTCTTTTACATGCAAAGGGTCTAAATAAGACTAAGGCACTATGAGGCCAACATGCTTACTCATATACAAGCTATCGCTTTATGAATTGCTAAGCATAATTATTCGATTAATCATCACCCAAATCCTAATCAGGATTCTAACATGCCTTTAGCATAAATCACATTCCAATTAGGAAACATATTCAACTATGATTCAAATAAGGCAATTAATTCAATTTAGCTTGACATAAGCCATAATACGTTCTATTGCCATAAATAGCCCAATTAACATTTAATTCTCATATCATAATATAATTCGATTCTAAACTTGCTATAATCAAAACATGCTATAATAATTATAATTAAATGCATAATTGCATAATTAGAGCAATTTAACATGCTTTCCATAATTAAACGTAAATTGTCACTTAACACATATAACATCAAAACATTTTGTTTTGGGTTAGGAAGAAGGTAGGCTTGTTAGCTTACCACTGAATTACGCTCCAAGATTCTGTCGAGAACGTTCACTATTGGCGGGACTAAGAACAAGTGTCGGTTCCTAATTAAAAATAATTAAAAACCAAATAAGATGCGAAATTAAATATCCAAATCAGCCCAGAATTTAGATCTGATAAATTTGTTAAATTCCTTGAATTTTCCATGCGAAATAGGCGTTTGGATTTTGACAAATGGACTTGTAAATCTTTTTAAACAATTAAAACAAGAAATCAAATAATCTAAAAATCAATAATTAAATCCGAAAATAAATCAGAAACTCAAAATTTTCGAAAATTGCTTTCTCCTTCTTATGTTCTCGGCCATGGCCACCCATAAGGGTCCATGACCATTTACAAAACCAATCCACCACCCACCGGCCATGGTGGCGCCGGTGATGGTGGTCGGCAGCAATGGTGAGGAGAGTGAGAGAGAGAGAGAGAGAGAGAGAGAGAGAGAGAGAGAGAGAGAGAGAGAGAGAGAGAGAGGGGGGGGGCTCGGCTTGGCGGCCTGAGTGCCCCCGCCTTGTGCCTCGCCGACACCACCCACCATTGCCGGCCAAAGGACGGCGGCTGGGTGGTGACCGTGCATCACGGGAGCACCAAAAACAGAGGACAAGGGAAAGAGAAAAACAGAGGAGAGAGAGAATGAGGGAAAGGAGAAGAGAGAGAGAGAGAGAGAGAGAGAGAGAGAGAGAGAGAGAGAGAGAGAGAGAGAGAGAGCGACAGGGCGTCGCTGGTCGCCGGAGACTAACCGCTTGAGGCTGGGAAGGCGGTGGCAGCAGCAGCAGCAGCAGGGGGAGCGGCGAGCACGGTGGTGAGAGAGAGAAGAAAATGAAAGAGAAGGAGAGGGAGTGCGTGAGAAATGAGAGTGAGGAGTGAGAAAAGATGAGTGAAGAGAGAGTGGTAGTCAACTCCCTTTTATAGGCAATTCGTCAAGTCAAATCCCTCATTTGACTCCCTTAATTAAGCCTTCTAATTTATTACAATTATGATCTAATTGCATAAATCACTCCTCTATCCAAATCAGATTCTATTTTCAAAGTTTCCCACCACAATTCAAAATAATTCAAAAGAATAATTCCCTCCAATATTTGAATTAATTAAAATCTATGATATTATTTATTATGATTTTAATATTAATTATGGGAAATAACCATCCATAATTATTAATTCAAATAATCGTAAAATAATTACGATTATTTCTTTAAAAATCCATTAAATAAATATAGAAAATATTGGGGTATCGCATCTCACCCCCCCTAAAAGAAGTTTCGTCCCGAAACTTGGAGATACTACTCCGGACGATGCAAGGCTTACCCAATACAAAGGTATAAAACATTTTGAGGAACCACATTCGTAGACACAACGCGCTTTTCTAATTCGCTTAGCAATGCAGTTAGCAATGCTTCAACATATAATCACATAAAACTCACAGCAAGACGACGAAGACACGAAAATATGGGACGTGACATTCTACCCTCCTTAAAAGGATTTTCATCCCGAAAATCACTACACAACAACTAGGACATACGAGTCCGATCCTGGGCCCATTAAATTTAAAGCCACGTAAACACACATAAGCATATACACAAACAACAACGCGAGCATGTGAAGATGCAAGCGTTAAACCCAAAAGGAACGAACTGCTCTGATACCATCTGTAACACCCCGGATTTTGGACCAATTAAAAACTTTGATAAATAGGTAATATTTACAACAGCGAAAGACTTCAATACAAAATCCCGGGCGTTATCGCCGCACTCATTCCAACGAATGAGCGCAAGGCTAAACAGTAACAACTATTAACCACTCGACAGTACAACAATTGACTAATCAATACAAATGATGAATAGAAAGGACATGAAACTGACTTCTTGAATACTCTATTTGGTCGCCAAACTTGATCTTCAATCACGACCTGTAAGACCATCCTTGATCTACTCCCACATTATAGTTAAGCCATAATGGTTCGTCGTAGGCCCACCATAAGTAAATGGACAACACACACACATAGAAAAGAAAAACATCCAGTCAGTAAAGGCTGAGTAATTAACGATCAAACCCCACAAAAACATTTAGAAAACCCTTACCTTGGAAATTGAAAAGAATCATTGAAACTTAATCACATACGTAGGTAATCAAATCATTCAAGCGCACGGAATCAATAAGATTAATTTAATCTTTTTAAAGCGATCATCGCCACAACAATTATAATAAGCCATCTGAAGAGAATTAAGAGAGCCAAATAGACCGAGGGCAAACCATCACGACACCTATCTTTACATAGACTGAGGGCGTACACTCACGTCGCCTATAGAGGTTATCACCTCAAATTATAATCATGTCATGGCCTTAAAGACTCTAGTGTGCACACTACGTCAATTGCAACTCATGGTTAACAAGAGGACCTATACAATGGGGAATGATCCGTCCCGAACACAAACATCGCTGTGTCCATAATAAAATAGATACTTTGGGAATCATGCATCCCCGGACTACACAATATGCATGTGCAGTCCCGATGCTCGACTACTCCTACGGAACCAATAGGAGTCTTAATCTCTTATTAATTCATTTATATGCAAAGGGTCTAAATAAGACTAAAGCACTAGGAGGCCAACATGCTTACTCATATACAAGCTATCGCTTTATGAATTGCTAAGCATAATTATTCGATTAATCATCACCCAAATCCTAATCAGGATTCTAACATGCCTTTAGCATAAATCACATTCCAATTAGGAAACATATTCAACTATGATTCATATAAGGCAATTAATTCAATTTAGCTTGACATAAGCCATAATACATTCTATTGCCATAAATATCCCAAATAACATTTAATTCTCATATCACAATATAATTCGATTCTAAACATGCTATAATCGAAACATGCTATAATAATTATAATTAAATGCATAATTGCATAATTAGAGCAATTCAACATGCTTTCCATAATTAAACGTAAATTGCCACTTAACACATATCAAATCAAAACATTTTGTTTGGGATAGGAAGAAGGTAGGCTCGTTAGCTTACCACGAATTACGCTCCGAGATTCTGTCGAGAACGTTCATTATTGGCGGGACTAAGAACAAGTGTCGGTTCCTAATTAAAAATCAAATCAGGCGCGAAATTAAATATCCAAATCAACCCAGACTTTAGATCTGATAACTTTGTTAAATTCCTTTAATTTTTCCAGTCGAAATAGGCTTTTGAATTTTGATAAACGGACTTGTAAATCTTTTTAAACAATTAAAACAAGAAATCAAATTATCTTAAAATCAATAATTAAATCCGAAAATAAATCAAAAACTCAAATTTTTCGAAAATTGCTTTTTCCTTCTTATGATCTCGGCCATGGCCACCCATAAGGGTCCATGACCATTTACAAAACCAATCCACCACTCACCGACCATGGTGGCGCCAGTGATGGTGGTCGGCGGCAATGGTGAGGAGAGCGAGAGAGAGAGAGATCACGAGAGAGAGAGAGAGAGGCGAGAGAGAGAGAGAGAGAGCGGGGGCTCGGCTTGGCGGCCTGAGTGCCGCCGCCTTGTGCCTCGCCTGCACCAGCCACTATTGTCGATCAAAGGACGGCGACTGGGTGGTGGTCGTGCATCACGGGCGCACCAAAAACAGGGGACAAGGGAAAGAGAAAAATAGAGGAGAGAGAATGAGGGAAAGGAGAAGATAGAGAGAGAGAGAGCGACAGGGCGTCGCTGGTCGCCGGAGACTCACCGCTGGTGGCTGGGAAGGCGGTGGCAGCAACAGCAGCAGCAGGGGGAGCGGCGAGCACGGTGGTGAGAGAGAGAAGAAAATGAAAGAGAAGGAGAGGGAGTGCGTGAGAAGTGAGAGTGAGGAGTGAGAAAAGATGAGTGAAGAGAGAGTGGTAGTCAACTCTTTTTTATAGGCAATTGGTCAAGTCAAATCCCCCATTTGACTCCCTTAATTAAGCCTTCTAATTTATTACAATTATGATGTAATTGCATAAATCACTCCTTTATCCAAATCAGATTTTATTTTCAAAGTTTCCCACCACAATTCAAAATAATTCAAAAGAATAATTCCCTCCAATATTTGAATTAATTAAAATCTATAATATTTATTATTATGATTTTAATATTAATTATGGGAAATAATCATCCATAATTATTAATTCAAATAATCGTAAAATAATTACGATTATTTCTTTAAAAATACATTAAATAAATATAGAAAATATCGGGGTATCACATCTCACCCCCCCTAAAAGAATTTTCATCCCGAAACTTGGAGATACTACTCCGGACGATGCAAGGCTTACCCAATACAAGGATATAAAACATTTTGAGAAACCACATTCCTAGACACAACGCGCTTTTCTAATTCGCTTAGCAATGTAGTAAGCAATGCTTCAACATATAATCACATAAAACTCACAGCAAGACGACGAAGACACGAAAATATGGGACATGACAGGATGGGACCTCCGTGGCCTCTGGACCCCATGATTTGGAATGGACTCGCCTTGATGGTGTTGTTAAAACTTGGATTTATGGCACCATTAACCAATCTTTACTCCAAATGATTTTAAAACCTAAGAGCACGGTTAGAACCCTATGACTTACCCTTGAGGATTTGTTCCGTGATAATAAAGAAGCCCGGGCCCTCCAAATTGAAAATGAACTTTACAACTTGTCAATGAGTGATTTATCTGTTCATGATTACTGTGCTAAAATCAAAACCTTGGCCGATTTGCTTCGTAATATTGATAACCCCCATACCGAGCGTCAGCTTGTCAATCACACCATTCACGGCCTTTCCGATAAGTTTGACAACATTCACAATGTCATCCAACATCACAAGCCTTTCCCTACCTTCCTCCAAACCCGCTCCATGCGCCTCCTTGAGGAGCAACGTCTGGCTAAACCAAAAAAAACCGCCTCCTCTACCCATCATGACCACCCCTCATCCCCCATGCTCCTCTACTCCCAACACCAATACCCTAATATCTACCCAAATCCCTCCCCAAATCCGCCCTACTCGTCCCCTCCACCCCTCACGACCTCCCCCCCACCGTGTCTCCCCCTCCCCACCGAGCCCCTCCCTACCGTGTCTCCCCCCCTCCCCACCGACCCCACCCCCTCCACCCCCAGTTGCCCAACCCCATGTCGCCCCTCCCTCCCCCCCCCCCCCCCCCCACCACCACCACCACCACCACCACCACCACCACCAAAACCCCCCACCCACAATATGACTACCCGTGGGCAGGACGGAATCTTCAAACTCCGCAAAATCTTCACCCTTCACACCACTTCTTCACCCACCACCTCACCCTCTCCCCTCCTTCGCTCTCATGTCCAAGCATTAAAAGACCATCACTGGCGGGCTGCTATGCAGTCGGAATATGATGCTTTAAAGAAATAACACTTGGGACTTGGAACCTCGACCCCCAGGGGTTAATGTGGTTCGTTCAATGTGGCTTTCAAGCATAAATTCAACTCCTATGGTTCTCTTGAGCGGCATAAGGCCCGCATGGTTGCTAATGGTAAATCTCAGCGTCCCGGTATTGACTGTGACGAGACTTTCAGAATGCCTTCCTCAGTCTGGCTCTTTCCCATGTATGGCCTATTCACTAGCTCGATGTCAAGAATGCCTTCCTTCATGGTCATTTGCAGGACACAGTTTATATGCATCAGCCCTCCGGCTTTGTTGATCTCGCCCATCCTGACTATGTTTATCGCCTACGGATGTCTCTGTATGGCCTCAAACAAGCTCCGCGGGCCTGGTTTCAGCGGTTTGCAGATTATGTGACTCGTGTTGGCTTCTCCAACAGCAAGTCTGATACATCTTTGTTCATCTATCGCCATGGGTGTGACACAGCTTATTTACTGCTTTATGTCGATGATATTGTTATTATTGCCTCTTCTGACACTCTCCTGCAACGCATCATTGCTTCTCTCAGTTCCGAGTTTGCAATGACTGACCTTGGACCTCTCCATTATTTCCTCGGTATCACGGCCACTCGCAACTCTTACGATCTATTCTTGTCCTAGCACAAATATGCCCTTGAGATCCTTGATCGCGCCGGAATGTCAGATTGCAAGCCCTGCCTCACGCCCGTGGACACTAAGTCCAAGCTTGGTCCGTCCACCGGCCCCTCGGTCTCCGATCCGAAGCTCTACCGTCGCATAGTCGGGGCCCTGCAGTATCTCACATTCACCCGCCCTGACATCTCCTATGCAGTGCAACAGATTTTCTTGTTCATGCATGACCCCCGGGAACCTCACCTAGGGGCTCTCAAGCGAATCATTCGCTATATTCAGGGTACTCTCGAGTATGGTCTTCAGTTATATCCCTCAGCGACCATTGGCCTCATCGCCTACTCTGACGCCGATTGGGCAGGGTGCCCGGACTCTCGTTGATCCACTTCTGGTTACTGCATCTTCATGTGTGACAATTTTCTCTCTTGGTCATCTAAACGCCAAGGCACAGTCTCCCGCTCTAGTGCCGAAGCTGAATATAGGGGTGTCGCCAATGCTGTTGTTGAGACTTGTTGGTTGCGCAACTTGCTCCTTGAGTTGCGCTGCCCTGTTACTCGAGCCACTCTTGTATATTTTGATAATGTTAGTGCAGTCTATCTTTCCACTAACCCTGAGCAGCACTAGCGGACCAAACACATTGAGATTGACATTCACTTTGTTCGTGAAAAGGTCGCCCTTGGTCAGGTTTGTGTTCTACACGTACCATCTAGCTCCCAGTACGCAGATATTTTTACCAAGGGCCTTCCTACGACTCTGTTCAATGACTTTCACTACAGTCTGAGCGTCCGTTTACCTCCCGCTCTGACTGCGGAGGTGTGATAGATAATGTAATTAAATAGGAATATTGTAAATATAAATTCCTATTAGACTTTTTGTATATAGGCCCGTTACTCTGTAACCTAATCTTACTGTAACCTAGTTTGCACTCAGTATATATTGGAAATAATATACAAGCAGTGCCCCAAGGGGAATTACCACAATTCACAGGCTATGGTAGTGCTGGTGGCTGGTGGATGGGTGGAAGGGTAGAAGGGAGGAGAGAGAATAAAAGGAAAAAGGGGCAAACTAACGGAAAATTTTAATAAAGGTAACGGAAAACACCAAAGTGAAACTAATTCTAATACCACAGGTCACCAAAATGGAAATAGTAAAAATTGAGGTCACCAAATAATGATTATGAAATACCATAGGGCACCAAATTCTACACGTACCATCTAGCTCCCAGTACGCAGATATTTTTACCAAGGGCCTTCCTACGACTCTGTTCAATGACTTTCGCTACAGCCTGAGCGTCCGTTTACCTCCCACTCTGATTGCGGGGATGTGATAGATAATGTAATTAAATAGGAATATTGTAAATATAAATTCCTATTAGGCTTTTTGTATATAGGCCCGTTACTCTGTAACCTAGTCTTACTGTAACCTAGTTTGCACTCAGTATATATTGGAAATAATATACAGGCAGCGCCCCAAGGAGAATTACCACAATTCACAGGCTATGGTAGTGATGGTGGCTGGTGGATGGGTGGAAGGGTAGAAGGGAGGAGAGAGAATAAAAGGAAAAATGGGCAAATTAACGGAAAATTTTAATAGAGGTAACGGAAAACACCAAAGTGAAACTAATTCTAATACCACAGGTCACCAAAGTGGAAATAGTAAAAATTGAGGTCACCAAAGTGGAAATAGTAAAAATTGAGGTCACAAAATAATGATTATGCAATACCATAGGGCACCAAAGTGGAAATTTTCCTTTTCATTACTTTTGAAGTTTTATGATTTCAGTTTGTTAGTCTAGTTTTTTTATTTTTCAAAGACTCTTTCAATTTCCTCCATTCACCATCTAATTGATTCAAAGGGATATATATGCAACATCTGTACATATAGATGGGTTTCAAATATAGGTTTGGTTAGACCAACAAATACTTTCTAATTTATTAATTTATTCCGGTTTAGGTGAATAAACGATACAAGATATAGCACATTCTAGCAAATGTTACACATAGACTTTCTTACTGGATCTAAGTAAGAACAGTATTATTCTTTTGATATCTTTATTCTTTTTTCTTATTGATGTTCATTTTGCGTGCTATTTTCCAAATGAAACATATGACATTTAAAAAGATTATTTTTTCCTAAAGACTTTTTTTAAATAGAATTCTCGGAGATTTGATTTTCAATTAATATTTTTCTCTTCTTTTGATGAGTTTTTGCAATAAAAAAAAAATTACCCACATTATATGTATTTTATTAGCATACATAAGTGTGTTATTTGGCCCCCCGATGAACCATTTCTGGTTTCGCCACTGACACCACCTGAAGCTTGCAAACAGGTTGTGCACTTGTGCTAAGAATTGAAAATTAGAATGTTTCATGATTGTCCTAAACAACTTTCTGGCAGGGAGAAAGATTATATTAATAGCTTCTTGTTGTAATTTATTTTGAAGCTCTGGGAAAGTTTAACAATAACGAGTGCCCTTCTTAAAAAGTAGCTAGTTTTCTCCTTCCCTCCCTTTGCTTGTAGTTGCAAATTTCCTTTCATTGGTACTAACATCATCACAATGATTTTGTACCCAAAAAAAAAAAAGAAAGAAGGTATGGAGTAGTAATTATGGGTGGACGATTGAATTAGAAAAATTAAATGACAACTTTACCAAACAATTTAGAGAATTTAAATTATGTGCCATGGAATTTATCTTCGTTCCCCAGAGAAATAAAATTTGTATATATTAAATATTTTGGATTATTTTTTCAAGTAAAGAAAATAAGAAGAAAGGAGAACAAAAAGAAAGACAAATTGTATAGCGTTGTGCTTTCATTGCACATCCCCGTGTTCTTAGTGGTGCGTGTATCACATGTGTTAGTGCATGCGTTTTGTATAGACAGATAGATCTCTTAAACGAGTAAATCTAACAAGTTTCAAGTTGACTTATTTTGGGTTGTTTTATTACGAGTTAATTTTTTGGCCAAATGTATTTAGTACTCCTACTATTTTTCCGAATTGTTTCCGGGTTTAGGCCGAAAGTTGTGTCGTGTCTCACAAACTCAGGTTTCAATCAAGTTTTTTGGTCGACTCAGTTTTTTAAAGGATTAACCGTGCACGATTTCAAAAACGTTTGTAATATGTACATGCATGTAGGCAACACAATCGTGTATGCAATTCATCATGCACGCGATGAGGGTGCCTTGTACGTCCTGCACTTTGTTTACAACGTACAAGCATTGAAGAAGGGGAGGGTAATGGTCTTGTTTAAGTTACGGTTGAATGTGTAGCTATTAACGAGACATTTAGATTATTTAACCAATTGACAACTCAATTACCACACAAAAAAAAAAAAAAAATGTTTGGAGTTAGATTTTATGGCAATTTTTTGATGCCAACAATTTGACCAAGAAAAAGATTTGGGGAAGGGGGGAGCATTTGGGGTTGTATTGTTGAGAACCCCATTTGCTAAATTATCTTAATTACCGTGGTCAGTTCACCCTAAAGCTATTATTATCATATGCTATTAATAAACACATTTGACTTCACGCCCAAAAAATAAAAATAAAATTTTGACTTTCTTTTACAACCATGCAGAATAAATAAAGCAACTAGTTAGTCAAACGAGCAATACAACAAAATGACGATAACTAGCTAATTGATCAAACCAGCTCTTTTACAAACTCACTCTCAATGGCCTGCTCTCCGAATCTCTTTTGAAAGTGACTCAACAAATGTTGTGCGTTGGATAAAATCACCTGATTAAAGATCGTGGATGCATTGGCAATTGTTTCGTGATATTGATAGCCTTCTAGCTAGTTTAGATGGTTTTACAGTCTCTCATATGGTTAGAGAGATCAATGTAGAAACTGATCAGCTTACTAAAGTAGGGGTACATAGAGAGTATAGTGTATCTATATGGATATAAGAGGAGGGCCTTAAAGGGCCTCAAATTTTGTTATTTATTGTTTCTAGGCAATTAGTTGCCGATTATTAATAATATTTACTTTTAAAAATAAAATTGATCAAACGAGCTATTAGCTACGAGTTAAAAAAGATAGTATACTTTATAAATATCTACGCAACTGCACCATGTGAGCTCGAGGATATTTGGCTGTCCAAAGAAGGAATTGGGCCAAACATTTTGGATTTTTATGAGGTGTGGCTGGTGGGTGGTGGGAATCATATTATGAGCAATTTGACTGTTAGCTCATCATTGAGTCTACAACTCTCATATTTCTTTAGTTCCCTAACAAGGAATTTCACCAAGCATCTCATTGCCATAATTAAAAGCAGCAAATTATCAATCTAACGCAATTGGTAATGGGCATAAATAGATTCTACATAATGCTTTATGCCTATAAAGTGAAAGGCTGAAAGCTGAGTTGAAATGGAGTATGACATTACCTCCAATAATTTGTATGGTATTAAGTGGCACGCGACATTCACGTAGGGAAATAACGGTATTTATAAAAAAAAATTGACCAGAAAATGGGCTTGGGTATGATTCGATAATCAAAACACGGGTAAAAAGATAGTTAGGGTGCGTTCTTTTCCACTTATTTTCACTAATTCTCACTGATTGAGTAAGCTTTTGCCACTGATTTTCACTGATTCAGTAAGGTCATGCCACTAATTTCCACTGGTTGGGTAAGGTCCTTCCACTAATGCTCACTGATTGAGTAATGTCCTGTCACTCATTCTGTGAGGAGAAATGTGGGTCTCGCCACTATTTTCCACTGATTGAATAAGGTCCCGTCACTGATTCTCACTGATTCAATAAGGTCTTGTCACTGATTCCCACTGATTAAGTAAGTTTTTGCCACTGATTTCCACTGATTGAGTAAGGTCCAATAAGTGGAAAAGAACACATCCTTACAGAAAACCTTTTTTAAATAAAGCATGACTTGTGTAGACTTAGTCCACCGTGAACCAAGTAAATTTGAGGGGTGGCTCCAGGTGAAGTAGGGGGTGGCTCCAGGTGAAGTAGAGGATGACTCCACTATTATAGGGAATTAGGGGTGGCTCCATGTGAAATATGAGGTGGGTGACTCCAAATGATATATTGGTCCACTATGAACCAAGTCCACACAAATTTTTTTATTTTAAATAAAGTACCATCTCACAAATCTTTATACTAATAAGGTGGTTGCTGGCAAAATTTCCTTCTTTTATTTTTGTGTTTGGGCTTGGCCCATTAAACTGATCCAGCAATAACATCTTCTTTCATGTTTAATAGGCCCACAATAAAATTTTATTTTCGAGTCTAGCAACTTTTTTATTTGAGGGTGTTCGAGTCTAGCAACTAGAATTGGAGAACACCTCAAAAACTATTTGAATATCTGGATTTTTTTTTTTTTTTTTTTGTTACCATAAGATATTTGGACAGTTGCTTTAAAAAGGTGAACTATTATTCTCTTGTAGAAAGTTTGGAAAAGTGGTACAGTGGGTACTGATTACTGGAGTCAATAAAATATCCACTCGTATCAGCTTCATCCTACATACAAGATACAATGCAAAAAGCAATTTGTGACGACTGAACATCCTGACTATGAATATGATTGAGAGTTACTAAAACCAAACTCTGAAACAGATTATCATTGAGGTTAGAGTTAATTTTGGGTTTTGGCCAAACTAATGTACTGAAAAGTTCTAGACCAAAGATCTTGTCACAAAACTAATCAAAAATCATCCCTACACGTTTACACTCAGCATTTCAGCGAAACAAATCACTACGGTAGTAATCCGCAACTACTTTTTTAGCGGACAGTGGATAAATTTTGAGTGTGTAATAGTCTGCAAATCACATAGACTCGGTAAGTTATCAACAAAATAAATCTTATAAACACACACAATAGAAAAACCTAATGGCCATCAAATCATAAGTGATACACATAACCTTTGTTACGAAATTCAACCCAGGATCAGTTGTATTACCAGCTGCAACTACCCATGCTCTTGATACAATACCGACAAGAGATACTAATCTTCACGAGAAGTAAGCACAACTGCGACTTTTCCTTCTACTAACTACATGTAATTAATTCAAGCTCGTATGAGTTTGGAAAAAAAATAAACAAATACATCATCTCTGACTATTGTGTATATCATTATTCACTTAAGCTCACTACGTGCTCTCTACTCAGAAGTCCAAGCTGTCACCAACATCTTAAGCCGTCCATGGAATGTGATAGAAAATCACTAAAATCAAACTCTAAAATCGGATTATCATAGGAAGTTAGGGTGGGTTTCTAAAGCTAAATTTACGAACTGAACTGAATTCACCAATACTAAACTGGATGTCATTAACCTGAACTAGACACCACTGAATTGAATTTAACACAACTTGATATGTGAGATAAAATATATGATTCTGAATTCACCAACACTAAATTGAACTGAATTCAGCAACACTAAATTGAACTTAACATCAATTAACTGAACTGAACATCACTTAACTGAAAGAAAAATTAGTAGAATTTGGTTTCGACCAAACCCACAAAAATATCCCAAAAAGAAATGTTTCCAAAAGTAACCACATTTGATCACAACATTGTACACTTATCTCAATCACGCTTTTGGTAATATGGAACTCTTAATTTAATCACTTTGCTAAAGCATTTTTGTACTACTAAGTACACAAGATAGTAAGATACAATTCCTTAAAATAAAGCACAATTGAGACACTTTTCTACCAGTAACTAGATACAATAACTAGTAGTACACAAGATAGTAAGATACAATTCCTTAAAATAAAGCACAATTGAGACACTTTTCTACCAGTAACTAGATACAATAACTAACCAAAGCTCCCTAGTATGAGTTCCAAAACATACACATAAATCCTAATCTCAACCAATAAATAAAGAAATAATATTCATGGTTACTCGTAGGAGTTACAAAAGTGGACGTAGATAGGTTTTATATCCACCCTTATACAACTTGAAAGCAAACTCGTTACAATTAGAATCATAGACAGATTTCAAATCCACCCTTACAATTAGATAGTTGGTACCATTTAACATGAATCCTTGATAAATTTGGCAACACGTTTCACGAGCTCTTTTGCCTCATCACAATTAGGCTTGTACAAATGAAACACATGACCTCTACCTTTACTTTCCATAAATTCAACCTCACCTTCCCATCCACCTTCCCTTAACACCTCATAATACTTCACCCCTCTTTCCCTCAAAAAGTCCTTTCCACCAACACACACCAACACCCTCCCACATCGCCCCATCATCCCCTTCCTCATCCGGGCCGGGTCAGCCGCCGGGTTCAACTTTGGGTCGTAAACCCCGATCGTAGCCGGGTACAAATAATTCCATAAATCATTCCTCTCATCATCCCCAAAAAACGGATGCACCATTGCAATACCCGTCACCTTCACCCCCGAACCCAACGACCCACCAGGCCCGGCCCGAACAACGACATCGTGGACAATATTCGCCCCGGCGCTATCTCCAGCGAGGTAAACCCGCCGGAAGTCACCAAACTCATTCAACCACGGCTCGGGCCCGTCCCGACCCGAGTGGGCCGCGACCCATTGGGCCCCGGCCCACGAGTCATCGTAACAAACCGGCATAGGATGCTCGGGAGCGATGCGGTAATCGACGGAGACGATCACCGCATTCGCCTCGACCGCAAGGGAATTAAGGTGGGTATGGTAGATAGATGAGAAAGCCGAGTATAAGCAGAAAGCTCCGCCGTGTATGTAGATCACCACCGGCAATTTTTCATTCTCCGGCGACTTTTCTGGCGAGTTTTCCGGTGAGCTTTCCGGCGTGAATTCCGGCGAGGGGAGGTAAATACGGGCCGAGAGACCCGGTGAGATGGTGACATCCTTGGAATGGACACGGGTTTCGGGGTCGAAACCGGCAGGGACGGCGACGTCTTTAAGGAGGCGTTCAACACGGCCGGAGGTGTAAACACGGATACGAGGGGCGAAGTCGTGGAGGATTTGATCTGTGGTGTTCAGATCACATTCGGATCCCATTGTGGAGGAATGAAGAAAAAACAGAGGTTGAGGAGAGAGAGGGGGGTAATAATAAGGAGAAGATGGCGGTGGAATATGTTGTGGTTTTTTTTGGTGCGATGAATATGTTGTGTTTGTGTGTGTTTCGTGGAAAGAGAGAGGGCCTAGTGTGTATTTATATATGGAGAAATTGTCGGTTAATAAATTCGTGGGTTCCAACTTCCTAAATAACATCTTTGTGAGTATCTAGTATCAAAGGTCTTGTACTGTTGTACAATTGAAAAAGAAAAAGAAATTTTCCAAACAAAATGATACTCCCTTTTTCTTTTTCTTTTTTTTGGGTGAGTGTGGTTTATTTATTTAATTCATAAAAACACATACGGCATCTATAAATACAATTTTCTCTATATTAAAGCAAATCTAAGATAACAAATATGAAAATTTCTTTCAACACCAGTGCTTGAAAACGGTGTCTTAAACGGCTCTGTCAAATTTTGGAGCGCCTATACATTATCTCTTTAATCAGAGATAACAACAAAAAGTGCTACAACTCTACAAGTATTTGAAAGTACAACTTCATTTGGTATCGAACATAAAACTTGATTCCCCGCGATTCATACAAACTGAAAAGATCCTAGCCCGATCTCTTTTTTTTTTTTTTTTTTTAAAAAAAAGGCAAGAAAACCAGGTTAATGCGGAGAGAGCCCGATCTCTTTAATCTGGGAGAGAATAAACTTCTCATGAAAGAGAAAATCAACTCTCACATATAAAAAAATTTTAATTGAAATAAAATAAGCAAAAATACAAAAGAGAACAAGAAAACCAAGCATTTGAGGCTTATTATCAATGATTAATTACTAATGGTAGCTCATTATGAACAAAATGTCGAAATAATAACAAGGTAGTTTACTTTTTTGACAAAGGAATAAGGGAAAGAGAAAAGGGAATTGGCAACTGGGGTGTGTGATTTTCAAGTAAATATTATTACAAAAATATATGTTAGGAATGTAATTATTAATATGAATTAGTGTGCATGTTCATATGATGCACGGGATATTTCAACTTTTTTTGAGGTTTTTATTTTTAAATTTAATATTTTTTGATGGGTTGCCTTGGTTCTAACTTTGCTGTAATAATTTTCTTTTTCTATTTTTGTGCTAATTTTGTGATTAACAAGTAAATAAAACTAAAAGAACACAAATACGAGATTTGGAGAGGTTCATCCGCAACCTGACTTTTAATTTGTTTTGGTCAAAATTAAAATGAGGGGGGGAGAAATTATTGCATAGTCCAGGAGCATTGCTCCCTCCTCTCACAAAATAAGTGGAGCCCACTCTACATTCAAATTAATAATTTTCTATTTTGTGAGAGGAGGGAGCAGTGCTCTTGGACTACACAATAATTCCTAGAAGGCGGGGTTACCTTCAAATCATAATAATAGTCATTCACTGGCCGTGTATTAGCATTTTACAAAAAAGAAAAATATTCATTGGCTTCTGGTGCACTGGTGCCTCTATAAAAGTTAGAGGTATCCACCCTAAATGACATTGGTTGTTGCTTTATAGTTCTACTTAATGATTAGTCATACTGTAAACTTTGATCTATATTTGACTGAGTGCTTAGGAACCGATTATCAGCCTTTTATTAACAAACTTGAGAATACTATGTTATACAGTTTTCGACCAAAGTTATAATTATAGTAGACAATGATCAACGTAAAATATCTATTGAAACAAAATATGGGTTGCCCATGTCCCAGCGCCCAGTGAGCACCATGTGCCCTATCCCAACGCCCATGTCCCATGGGTGACATCGGATTTCGAGCGCACGGATGACCGCCCAAGGCACCGGAGGTCCTCTAGAATGGCGGTAGAGCCCTCGAAAAAGTTTGGACAAAAACGAAAAACGGGCCCCAGGAAGCCGCAAATCGAAGGCTAATCCACGTTTTTTGGGCTTACATGTGACCACGAAACGAAGGTGTATATTTTCGCACCACATCGTACGGGTTACCCTTAGTGAACATAATAGGCCCCCAGGTTCCGTTATCGGGTCCCTGATAGGCTTGTAAGGGTGTTTTTACAGGACAATGTAGGGCCGGAACACCAAAGGCATGGGTGATATCGAAGTTCGAGGATCCAGATGACCCTCCCGGGCAGGGCCGTTCCTAAGGTTTTTGAGGCCCTGGGGCGGGATAAAAATGAGGGCCCCTAAGTATGAATTACTTGTTTTATCGACAAAAAATAAAATAAAATTTGGGCCCCGTATTAGGAAATGAGGATATGAAGAATGAAAAATTATTTTAAATTATAGAAAAATGGGGGCCAAAGAGATTTGATCTCAAAATCTAACGTAGGTAAGGAGCAACACAACTCATTTCCAACCAAGGAACTAGGCCCTTTTTCATGTTTAGTATTTGCAAGTTTTTTTATTTATCTTAATTTTGCATTGTTGTTTGGGCCCTCTGCAGGCTGGGCCCTAGGCGGTCGCCCCTCTGGCCACCCCCTTGGGCCGGCTCTGCTCCCGGGGCACCGAGGGTCCTCTAGGGCCATGATAAACCCGCCGAAAAAGTTTGGGCAAAAATGACACCCGTGCCCCCGAAAGCCGAAAACGAAGGCTATAATCCACGTTTTTTGGGCTTCCGGGAGGCCCCATCATGAAGGTGGAAATTTTTGCACCAAATCGCACGGAACACCCTTAGGCGACATGAGAGGCACTCAGGGTCGCTTATCCGTTCTCTGATAGGTTTGGAAGGGAATTTTACGGGACACTGGTGCAAGAGTCGAAACACCAAACATGGGTGATATCAAAGTTTGGGATACGGATGACCCTCCCGAGGCACCGAGGGTCTTCTACGGTCACGATAGACCCCCCGAAGAAGTTTGGCAAAAATAACACCCGGGCCCCGGAAAGCCGAAAACGAAGGCTATCCACGTTTTTTGGGCTTCCGGAAGGCCCCGAAACAAAGGTGGATGTTTTTGCACCAAATCGCACGCAACACCCCTAAGGGACATGGGAGACACTCGGTGTTGCTTATCTGGTCCTTAATAGGCTAGAAAGTGCATCTTACGGGACATTGGTGTAAGAGTCGGAAAATCAAAGGCATGGGTGATATCGAAGATCGGATATGAGGGTGACTACCCTGGAAAATCGAGGGTCCTCTAGGATCACCCCCAAGAGAAGTTTTGGCAAAAATGACACCCGAGCCCTAGGAAGCCGAAAACGAATGCTATAATCCACGTTTTTTGACCTTTCGGGAGACCCCGAAACGTAGATGGATATTTTCGCACCAAATCGCACAGGACAAACCTAGGGGACATGGGAAGTCCTAGGGGTAGGTTATCGGGTCCTTGGTTAGGCTTAAAAGGGACTCTTAGTGGAAATCACAGGCTAATCCATGGTTTTTGGGTGCCGAGCATGACTCCCCACTAACTCATGCCACCAAACCTACCCCAAGCCCTCTCTACTTTTGAAGCGAGGTCTCATAATTTTTTGCAATTTGTTTGAAGTGATTTCTGATTCTTTTTTGATATTTTTTTTTTTTATTTTTCAACGTATTTTTAAATTAAAAATCAAACTAAATAGCTACAATTTGTAGGAAAAAAAAAACGATTTTTCATAGCTTAATAATATACTTTAAAAGTTTTAGGTGTAACTTTTGGAAAATAATTCTCCAAACTCTCAAAACCCTAGTATGAAAGTTATGCACTGGGCATTTACTCATGTAAAAATCACTAAACCTTATAAGACTATTTAGTAGGTAGTTGTTTGAGAAAGTGTTTGTGGGCGAAAGAAGGCAAGTGACGCGACATAAAACGCTTACCATTATGAAAGTCATGCACTGGGCGTGTCTACTCGACGATTTTTGGGTACCGAGCATAACTCCCCACCACCCCGTGCCACCAAACCTACCCCCAAGCCCTCATTACTATTATAATGAAGTCTCATAATTTTTTCAATTTTTTTTTAAAGCGATTTCTAATAATTGCGTTTTTGATATTTTTTTCTCGTTTTCACCTTATATATTTAATTAAAAACTAAATTAAATAGTTCTAAACATTCAAGTTGGTATAAGTGTTCAGAGAAAACAATGTAAAAAATTATATGTACTAAGGTTAGTGAAGTTAAAGGGGTTTATCTTGCAAAGAGAGGAGGTATAGACACCAAATGCCTATTAGCAATCGCAAAGACAAATAGAAAGAGGCTTTTTTAGGGGGGTAATGGGCTTCTAGGCTACAACTAAGTATAGCCAACTTGGCTACAACTAAGTGTAGCCAATTTGGCTACACCCTCTCATATTAATTTTATTTTTTATTTTTTTATTTTTCTTATTAAAAAGTTTCAAAATTGGGTAGGATTCTTTTTTTTTTTTTTTTTTTTTTTTTTTTTTTTTTTTGGAACAGATAGTTGCATTCATTATTATTAACCCACTATTTCATTTTTAGACAACCACTACTTTATTTGGGTGTAGTCAAGTTTGCTCCTCATAAGTATAGCAAAGAATATAAGGAGTTGGGTAGACACAAATGCCAATGAGAAGTAGCTTCTTCTTTTTGTCCAGGGGAATAGGAAACTATAAATTTTCATTCAAAAAAAAAAAGGTTTTGGTTTTCTTTTTTCTTTTTTTTTTTTTTTTTTGAGGGGAGGTTTCAAATTATCAATTTAAATATCATTTGAGATAAGAAAATTGGGTATAAATTTAAGCATTAGTACCGTACTTTTTAGGGAATAAAGGGAGGTGAGATTAGTTGGTGGGTGTAATGATATGGGGTATAAAAATAAAAGGTTATTGAATCTATTTACTTTGGGAACAATGTGCATATTTATCTTGGACAAAAAAAAAGCAACAACGTATACATTTATGTGGGACGGAAGAACCGAAGGAGTAATTAGTAACAAAAAAATTTAGTACGGTGTGATGCATGGCATTTACTAAATTTAATAGTATTAAAAAATAAAAAAGTATGAAAAAGAGATTAACCGGTAAGTCTTTGAAAATGTAAAATTAAAAGAAAAATATATTGATCTATTTCATCATCAACGTCTCATTTTATAATTCTGGGCAATAGTTTGGTTTCATGAATAAGTTGCAATCTGCAAGATTAACTTTTTATAAACTAGCGTATTCAATCCGTTCTACATAACTTTTTCCACAAATGATAAGAGCATCTTTAATGCAAGGTTTTTGTAGAGGTTTGTAAAGTTAAAAACTTTCCTAATAAACCTTTATCCCATAATGACAAATCTAAAAACCTGTAGTTTTTACAAAGTGGTTTGTCTAGATAAACCAGGTTTTTAGCATGTTCTTTTTCTATATTGGTCCCTTAATATGAGGTTTTTGAAGATTTGCAACATTGGAAAAAAGAGGTTTATAAAATAGGGTTTTTGCATTTATGATGTGGCATATCTAAAAACCCAATTAAAAAATTGTAGCATTGGAGATGCTCTAACTCTGTTTCTTTCTCTATGTTTCTTTCATCAACATGTATGAATCATGAGCTAATCAAGGGGATGTAGTTAAGTGTTATGGACTCATTCATTATTAATCAAAGTTGTGGGTTTAAATCTCGCCTTGGGTATGGACTATGGAGTAGGTTTAAATTTTTTGGCTAGTTGTTTACCCCACCCTTTGAGATACCTACAAACCAACGCGAGAAAATAATCACCGTGATTGACGGTGGATAACCAAAAAATAAAATAAAATGTATGAACCATGAGCTCGTCAAAATAAATGAATATGGGTCATGTGGATGGTGTAAATTATGGTGACAGCCTAACAGGTCCTCGCTACTTAGTCAACCTGCACGCATTTTTAATGGTAAACAACCGAATCTGTGGCCGTGCAATGAGGATCACAACTCACAACTCACATGGTTTGTATGTAGTTAGATTAATTAATTTATTTAGTTTCACAAAAAAATAAATTTAATTTAGTAATAGTAAAAAATTAACATTGTTGTTGCCTTTAGCTTGAAACTAGAATAAGAATTCTTTTACTGTTTTAGTACTCCATCGAATAGATCAAGGATTCGATTTGATTCGTTGACCTAGTGAGCCTACAATAATGCTTGATTTATCCAATAATGTGTAGTTTGTCCATGTATAGATTGTTAGGTAATATTATTTTAGTACTCTTAAAAATATTATTTACTCTTAGAAATATTATTTTAGTACTCTTTAGGATAATATTCCTAAGACTATCAGAATAATATTCCTTCCAATAATAGGATAATATTCCTTAACATAGACTACAAAGATAAGTGACAAGACTTACTTGTACATTGCTCATTGGAACTCAAATAATTATTTCTAACTTAAATAATAATTTATTTTTTTTGGAAAAAGGTTAGCATATATTTCCATTTCCCAAAGGATACAAATATGACACCCCCAAGTACCAGTTTACAACTCCTAAGGCATGCCAACTCGGCAACCTAAAGAACTCCTCTACAAGTGTATACTCTATGCTACTTACAAGTAAGTTCCATTAGAAAACCTATACAAATCAACCACTTACTAAACAAGATTCTGCACTATCTGTTCATCATAAACAGCATATGCACGACTATAGACTTGACTCTGGACCTGTCTAACCAGCTGAGCGTTTCTAACCTGGTTGCCAAACTTCCTTCTATTTCTTTCACACCAGATCTCATAGACTGCTCCTGCAAGAGCTGCCTTTATCATTCTGTGATGAGGGGATTTTCCTCTACAGTATTTCTTCATCCACTGCATCTCCCTCCTGAGACACCAGTGTCTCCTTCTCACCCCTAGCCAATGAAGCAGGTCAGACAAGGGATGGCAGTGGAGCGGGTACAGGTGGATACCGCCCCCGCATCCGCCCCAGTTGGAGTGGGGATGGGTGAGCCGTGAGCGTCAGGTGGGGATGGGGCGGGGATGGTTTGGAAAAGCAAAACCGCCATGGAGATGGGGCGGGTGTGGTTTGCATTGCTCCCCCGTTGGATACCCGCCGGGGTCCCGCTCCACCTTAAACTCGCATACCCGTCCTGCCTCATACCTGCCTCATACCCACTTAAAAAATAATAAAACAATGTGATTCTAAATAAAAAAACCTTATCTATTTAACCAAAAAATATGGATACCAGCCGGGGTCCCGCTCTACCTTAAACCTGCATACCCGCCCTGCCTCATACCCACTTAAAAAATAATAAAACAGTATGATTCTAAATAAAAAAACCTTATCTATTTAACCAAAAAATATAGAAAAAAGAAACAACAGTAATTCAACTAGTAGCATCTTGCATTTCTTTCTCCGTCCCTTTCTCTTACTCTCTTTCTCTAGTACTCCGTACTCAGTAGTCTAGGTTTTTTGTTTGCAGCCATCTCCTCTGGCTTTCTTTCGCCTCTCTTAGTCTCTCTCCACTTTCGCCTCTCTCTCTCTCTCTCTCTCTCTCTCTCTCGGTACTGGCAGTGGCAGCCATCTCAGATTCTAAGTTCTCACCTCCCGTTTTCTTCTTCTTCAACAACAACAACAACCTCTCAAAGTCTCGATCTTCATCTTCTTGTTCACTACTTGGCCCAGTTTCGAATTACCAACTATTTCTGATATTCTCACAACTAAGGTAATGATTTAATTTCAACAAATGTTGTTAATTTTTTGTTTATGATGTGATTAACAAATATTGAAGTTTATTTTTTGGGTTTGTGTTGTTTGCAGGCTTGCAGCTATTGATTAACAAATATTGAAGTTTGAGGTTGAGTGTAAGCTGTATAAGCACCAAAAGCTAGATGAGAGATACCCAAAAAAGCTAATGGTGTTGTGATCTCAGACATGGTTTTCATTAAGCGGAGTGTGACGTCACGGGTCTCGTTTGCTAATGGTGATAGGTCTCTGTCTACTGTTGGACCTTCGATTTCTTGGTGTTTCATTTCTGGGTTTGTTTTTGGATTTGGGTTTGATTCTGTTGAGTAAAATCTAGGTGGGAAAATTGTGTTTTTGTGAAATTGAGATATGGTGAGTGAGGAAATGGGGTTTTGGTAGGGTTTATGAGGGTGATGGGTATGGGTGAAAAGGGAAGGAGATTTGAGATTGTGATTTGGGTTTGATGAATAAAGAGAAGAAAGATTAGAACGAGATTGAGATTGGGGTTTGAGGAGAAAATTGGAATTAGCAAGTCTGCGAGAAATAATCTTCAAATTCCTCATTTTTGTTTCGTTGATTTGATGAGAGAGAGAGAGAGATTGGGGGTTTGGGGGAGGGAAGGGTTTAAAGTTTGGAAGCCATGGTTGGATTTGTTTGTACAGGGTCAAGGGCAACGACAGTGCAATGGCATGTGTATTGTGTCACAAACTTTGTCAAATTTGGGCATTTTACTATTTTTTAAGACAATTTTTTTTACATTCCACCTTAATAGAATATGACACAATATGTTTAATTAGCTTAAATGGATTGTAGTTTTGTTGTTTGTAACTTGTAATAATGGATTGTTTTGTTGTTTGTAACTTGTAATAGGCACTGTAATTTTTGAAATTGTATCAAAAGGCTTTGTTTACAGCAGTGGATTTGGGGCGGGTTTTAGGTGGATTTGGGGCGGGTTTTAAGTGGGTTTGGATACCCGGCGGGTCAGTGGGGCAGTAGTGGTTTTCATGTATACTTGTTGGGGCGGGGATGGTTTTAGGGATCCTGACCCGTGACGGGGATGGGGCAGTTGGCGGTTAGGCTGAAGCTTGGTGGGTATGGGTATGGATATACCTATATCCACTATCGCCCCGCCCCATTGCCCTCCCTAGGTCAGACAACACTTCTGCAGCAAAAGGACATTGGAAAAACAGGTGCGCTTGCGTGTCATGCCCCTGCATACACAGAACACAACCATCAAGGAACTGTAAACCCTTCTTCTGCAGGTTCTCCACAGTAGGTAGCCTATTGTGTGCTGCAAACCAAGTGATGATCCTGTGCCTTGGCATAGTCAAAGTTTCTCCCACCACTCTATGCCAAGAAACTTTATTCCCCGGATTCCTTAGGAAATCATAAGCCTTAGCTATATTAAATTTCCCATTAGCTACCCAGTTGTTTAGTGTAGTAGCAGCAGTTGTACTATCCCCACACTTGCTAACCAGTTCATCCCTTACATGCAATAAAGACCTCCACAACCATGAGTTTTGAGCCTTCCCTTGCACCTGCCAGATCTCATTTCTCCTCAGATAATAAGCTCTAGTCCATTGCACCCAAACAGTATCCTAATTGGCACAAATGAATCATAATCTCTTCAAAATACAAGCTTTATTCCAGCTTAGTATTTCCTTGATATTCAGACCTCCCTCATGCACTAGTCTGCAGATTTTCTGCCAACTAATCATCATGTATTTCCTCTTGTCATCCCTGCAACCCCAGAAGAAGTTCCTGCATAACTTTTTCATCTCCTTGACCACTTCTTTAGGGAAGACAAATATAGCCCCCCAGTATGCTTGGATCCCAAAAATCACAGAATTAAGCAATTGTACTCTCCCTGCATAGGTCAAGAATTGATTTGCCCAGTGCTGAGTTTTCATAGCAATCTTTTCAAGCAAATGACTACACAAGTGCTTGGTAAGCCTTGAAGTAGACAAGGGAATGCCTAAGTATCTAAAAGGCATTACTCCCACACTAAATCCAGTGTCTTGCAAGATCTGGTTCTGCACTTCCTGTCTTATCCCTCCAAAGTAAATAACAGTTTTCTCCTTATTAGCTTGCAGCCCAAACATGTCAGAAAAATCTTGAACTCTCCCAACAATACTCTTGATTGAGCTGATATCTCCTCTGGCAAAGATAAGCAGGTCATCTGCGAAGGCTAGTGTGTCAAGTTCAATCTAGCACACCTTGTATGTGAGTGGTAATCAGGCTCATTCCCAATATCTCTCATAGATCTAGAAAGATACTCCATACACAAAACAAATAGATAGGGAGACATGGGATCTCCCTGTCTCAACCCTCTCTTGACATGGAAAAAACCTTTAGGACACCCATTAATATTCAAGGAATAATAGATCAGTTTCACAAACTCAGAAGGAAAGCCAAACCCCACCAACACCTGTTCAAGGAACTGCCAGCTAAGGGAATCATATGCTTTCTTAACATCAACCTTGATCATAGCTCTAGGAGAGACCCCCTTCCTACCATAGTGTTTCACAAGTTCATAGGTCATACAAATATTATCATGAATGCTACGCCCCTTGATGAATGCATTTTGCTCAGGCCCAATAACGTCAGGTAAATTATTCTGCATCCTACGGGTAATAATCTTGGTCAAGGTTTTGTAAATGACTGAACAGCATACAATAGGTCTGTATTCTGAGACAGAAGCAGGATTCTCTACTTTAGGGATCAATGTGATCAGTGTAGAATTAACCTGTTTCATTAGTTTCTTCTTCTTGAACACATCTAGTATAGCAGTACAGAAATCATCACCAACAACATGCTATGCTTTTTTGAAAAAAGCAAATGTAAATCCATCCATACCAGAACTCTTGTCATCAGGAATTGAAAAAAGAGCATCATGGATTTCTACTTTAGTCACTTCTGCTTCCAGAATTTGACAGTGATAAGTAGAGAGAAGGTTACTTCCAGCAAAGTGAGACTGATCTACAGGTTGAGTAATAGCTTGAGTGCCAAGTAAGTTGTGATAATAATCAAGGAATGCATCACAAACTCCCTCTGGGTCTGTTTGCAGGACACCATTAATATCCTTAATACTGCCAATGCCTTTCATAACCTTCTTCTCCATGACTTTGGCATGGAAATAACCCACATTCTCACCAGACTTCTTAATATGTTCCACTTTAGCTTTCTGAAATAACACACTCAGATCAGCTCTCTTCAAGTTCATGTAATAGTCAGTGGCATCCTTCTCCTTCTCATGCAACTGAGAATTCAAAGGGTCTACCATTAAGCTCCTCTGCATATCAAATAACTCAGCCTGTGCCCGCTGTACTCTTCTGGTCATATTGCTGTAAGAGGACCGGTGAAGCTCTTGAAGTTTCTTCCTCACCAACTTCAGTTTCTGCATGATTCTAAACATCACGCACCCCTCAACATTAGTGTTCCAGCTATCCTGTACCAGTTGAATGAACCTAGGATCCTAGATCCAACAATTCAGGAATTTAAATGCACGATGCCCTTGGGTAGCATGTTCAATAATATTGACCATGGCAGGAGAATGATCAAACAGGCCTGCAGGAAGAAAGGAAGCAGAAGTTCCAATCCCTTGCAACACCCAATGCCCATTCACCATAGCTCTATCCAATTTACACCACACCCTTTCCCCATCCTGCTGTTTATTTGTCCAAGTATAGCAAGCTCCAAAAGCCTGAAGATCCAGTATGCCACAAGTAGCAGTGCAATCAACAAACTCATCAACCTCAGCATCTACAATACCCACAGAACTGAACTTCTCCTCAGCCTTGAGGACCATATTAAAATCCCCCATTAAAAGCCAAGGCTCATTTGGGGCCAAATCACACAGCTCACTCCATAACTGTTGTCTAATAGCTCCACTATTAGCTGCATAGATGAATGAGACCACACAAGAAAAAGAACTAACCAACGACTTCACCCTGCAATGTATTGCCTGGCTAGAAGTCTTAAGCACACAGACATCAACTTTCATAGGGTTCCAAAGGATCCACACACGACCATTGTAATGATCATTGTAATTGAAACAAGCTTTCCATCGAGGGAATTGTTTCTTCACCACTCTACTAGCCTTAGCAGCCTTTATTTTGGTTTCAAGCAAACCAGCAACATCAACTTTATTAGCCAAGAGGAAAGATCTCACCTCTTGCTGCTTAAGGGGCTCATTAAGACCCCTCACCTTCCATGAAGTTACTATCATTGTGCCCCAACAAGGGTACCTCCACCTGCATCAGTAACCATGCCTATTGACTCAGAATTGACCTCAATAGCACCCTCCTCACTTCTCTTATCAAAGGCAGACAAGGCCTTATCATGCAGCACCTCAAAATGATTCTTCATTCTAAGACACCTGCTCTCAAAGCACTTCCTGCAAATTGGTTCTTCCCAGCTAATTTCTGTCTCACCACTACCTGGAAGCCATCTTGCTTCTGGTTCACATCTGCCACAAGTGCACCCTTAAGCACATTATCCGCACTAGGTGCCACTAACTCCTGCATAACTATAGTGCTTTCATTACTGCCTTCTATGGCAGGAGCCACTATCACCACCTTAGCTGCTATCTCCTTATTACCCCCGCACATTTTCAGCACCAGGGTTTGCCTTGTTCTTGCCTTTGTTCTTCCTACATTGTTGAGTAGTATGCCCAAGTTGTCTACATGTAGTGCAGAAAAAAGGGACCCATTCATAGAACACTAGCTGTCTAAATTTTCCCAGAAAAGGTGATGCCACTGAGACAAAATCTGGCAGCTCCTTACTCACATCCACATCCACATCCACATCCACAAGGACCCTTGCATATGATATTTGATCTTTTCCAGATGTAAATTTATCTGCAAATAAGGGAAAGCCTAGTTTGCTTGCTAACTTGCTTAGACCCTTTGCAGACCAAAACTGAACATCAAGTCCAGGAAAACGAATCCACACTGGAACCCTACTCATCTCTATCTTTTCCAGATAAGGGCATGTTCTTTTCAACTGAAAACTGAAACTGGTAACTGGGAGAAACTGGACAAAACTGGGAGAAACTGGACAAAACTGGAAAGTCTAACTGGTAACTGGGAAAAACTTGGTCAAATTGGGAGAATCTGGGAGAAACTGGGAGAAACTGGAAAACTGGAAATTGTTTAATTTTCACTGTTAATAATAATAATAATAATAATAATAATAATAATAATAATAATAATAATAATAATAATAATAATAATAATAATATTATTATTATTATTATTATTATTATTATTATTATTAAATGTAATAATAATACTATCATTATTATTATTTTAAAAATTAATATATTATTATTATTATTATTATTATTATTATTATTATTATTATTATTAAAACTGGACAAAACTGGGCAAAACTGGGTCAAACTGGGCAAAACTGGATATTATAACTGGTAACTGGACAAAACTGGACAAAACTGGAAACCAGTTGAAAGGAACATGCCCTAAAATCCGCTGACCAAGGCCTCAGGAGAAAAGTTCTATTGCTAATAGACCAAGAACCTCCTTTCAGTATCAAATCCCTATCCTCCGAGGACTGAAAGAGGATGTAAAACCACCCTTTGTTGTGTAAATGCACTTTAGGCTTTGCAACATGAGCCTAGTTCTAATCAATGTATGATTGAACAAAAGCCAATTTAGGGTTACCCCCCATAACAAATCCCACTAAGGCATTCTTCCAATAAGCAATTTCTCCCTCAATATCTTCAAGATTAATCTGAACAGTATCCCCATCATTAACATCAGGCACATATTCCACTGGAATACCCTTCGCATTTTTGTTCTCATTAGCCCATTTCTTGGTTTTAGACCATTGTCCTTTACCCCTCTGTTCTTTATTAAGAGTTTCACCATTAATGGCAGGTACAGTATTAATACTTCCTATCCCATCCCCATCTCCATTAACAATGTTCTTCAAATCAACAGAATGAATTCTCGTGTTATCAACAAACTCTAATTTCTCCAATTCATCACAAGTAGAAGAGGGGAATTCAAGATTACCAGTCTGCACCTTTGATGAAGATTCAGAAACCCTAACCCCTGAATGACGAAGATTCTCAGGCAGAAATTCATTCAACGTCAATGGCGACTTTGGTTTCGGAGAACTCATCTGGGTCTTCTCTTCCTCACGAACCACTGGGTTATTTGGATCTTCAGGACCATCAATCAAATCAGACGAAGATGCCTTAGCAGCCTGTGGAACTATCTTTTTGGGACGACCTCGCTTTTTGCCTTCCATGGCAGAAATAAGGTGCAAGATAATGGTGTTTGTGTTTATCGCGCGCCTCTGGAGCTAACTTCTCTCAAACCGCCTGATAATTACCTACCTGAATTGAGATAACTAGCTAGTACTATGATAGAGAAAAGAAAAAGGAGTACTAAATAATAAAATTTCAAATGGTAATCAATTAACATTTCACTTTCATTTGGGTAAACTACTCGATCGACAAAAAAATTATCCCTTAATAGTAGTGTCCTCACTCTTCACTAGCTAGAATCATCTAAGAGCGTTCTCTTTATTTTTTCCTTACATTTTTCTCTGAAATGTGTTGATGGTCTAGAAACTCTCTCCACACATGTCAATTATACAAAATTGTCGGGAATTCTTTTTTTCTCTACGACATTCGAACTCATAACTTGCTTAATGTTATAATGCATAGAGATTGTGAGTAATTAAATTAGGTATGTAGTGTGTGTTTGTCCGATTTAGCAAGGTGTGTTCTTTTCCGTTAATTTGATCTGATTCAATAAGAGTTTGCCAATGATTTCCACAGATTCAGTAAAACCCAACTATTGATTTCTACTGATTCAGTTAGATCATGCTACTAGTTTTGTGAGTAGGGATGTATTCTTTTCCACTAATCTCACTTATTCGGTAATGTCATAAGATCATGCCTTTGATTTTCACCGATTTAGTAAGATCCAATAATTAGAAAGAACATACCTTTAATGGTTTTTGCGTGATTGTTTTGGTTTCCATCCCCTTAAAGTGATGATGCGCGTCAAAGTGGCTGCTCGAGGTGGAGGAGTACGAGCGTACGGCAACAAATTCCCCGTCCTGCCCAAATGTTTGGATGCTTAAAGTTGTACCCACCTCCTCTTACCATTCATTAAATGACGTCAGTAGAGGACACATATTATATGGGTCCCATGTGTATGTGAGATATAGATGGATACAAATGCTTGTACCCACTACCTGTTGCCCATCCTGAACGTACTCTAGCCCACCCACAGTTTAGGACATAGAGAGTGAACCGAGACATAACGTGGCTGATGGCTGTCGAGTTAACAACAAGATGGCATTCTAATACTTGGTTTCTCATCCTTAACAAACTTGAATGTGACAGCCCTTGTCTTGTTTAGCATTTTTCCTTACATTATTCTTCAATTATTATTTCCAACCAACGATAATAGTGTGTTGAAAGTGATATATGCATGGGCCACATGCTCTAATCTAGTTGATTATTACTTGCTTCCAGAAGGGTTTTGGCTCTACGTACTACTGTCCTATTGATCTTTTGATCATGACTTAGATAAATACCTTCTAGAATGTTAAGGGGAAAAATCTCCTCGAAACCAAACAAAGAACTCCCGGTGGAAAGAAGTTTAGTTAAGTAAACTGTGCTAGCTAGTAAACATCAATTCAGCCTAGGAAAATTTAGTACTTATCATCATTATTAATTAGTTCAAATTTACTTCTTCTTGCAGTACTTTTTGTTGCATATATTCTGTTATTATTTCAAGTTTAGCTCAATTCAATTCATTAATTTTTTTTTTTGAAAAGAAACGGCTAGCATGAATCTCTTAGATCGTGTTCTTTTCACATTTTTTTTACTGAGTTTATCTGCACAATACAGAACTGAGCAGAAATTTATCTGAAATTTACTGAACTGAACTGACTTTATCTGAAATTTACTGAACTTAATTGAAATTTTATTGAATAATTAAAGAGAAGTTGAAGAAAATAGACCCAATATATATTGTTTAGTCTAAAATTAATTACCAGTGAGAGAGGGTTTTATTAGAGTAGGGCCAATGGGCAATAACTGCATTTAGTGGTGGTTGCGAAGTGTATACATGGCCAATAATGTTGTGTATCCCTATCTCATTGCATGCCAATAATTACAAGTGAAAGCCAAAATGTCAAACTTTTGGCTTCTAGAAACCCTGATAGCTTACGTTAGAGTGTAGAGTGTAGAGTGTAGAGTGTAGAGTGATGGCAATTCAAAGAAAGTGACCCTTGTACTAGAAGACACCTTGGTGCCGGCTAAACCTCAACCATATGAAGTCCTTAACACAATGCAAACACGTAAACTAAGCTAGAGACTTGCCTGTATTGAAAAACCGTAGTGACATTTGAGGTACTAGTGAAAGTGAGAGTGTGAAACTCATGGCATGATTTTTTTTTTTTTTTGGCTCATTAAGAAGAGGGTGCAAGTTAATGGAGATCGAGACACACCCATTACATCTTGTTCGAACTCTTGTGTTCAACATCTAACATATTAAACAACTAATTGAACAATTAGCGCAAGTACTGCTGGCTCCGTCAACATAGCACCAACAAGGGGCTAGTATATTTTCTAGAAGCCAGCAGATACAAGGTATGGGGAAATGGGAATTCGAACCCATGACCTTGCCTTACCAAACCACTTAGGGGTAAGGTTGGAACCACTAGATCACCATAATGGCATGAGTCATTTGCTCGTTAGATACTCCCTTTGTCTTAAATTCATTTTTTCCATTTGACTTTTTGAAATTAAAATTTACAAAATTTGAACATTAATTCAAAAACAACATGGATTAGCCTCCGATGTCCAATAGTAAGAGGCCATTCTAGCCTACCAAGGACCCAATAACCTACCCCGTGCGTTGTAGTTCGAAAATTTCCACCTTCATTTTTGGCTTCCCGGAAGGTAAAATAACTTGGATTATAGCCTTCGACTAGTCGGTCATGAACGACATTCCTTCCTTCCTTCCTGAGCCCACGACGAGAGTTTCGCCTTTTGAAGCGCCAGTCGCATAGGGCGAGCCAAGCGCCCGGGTGTCATTTTTGCCAACACTTTTTCATGGGGTCTACCATAATCCTATAGGACTCTCGGTGCTCCGGAGGGTCATCTGGATCCCCGAACTTCGATATCACCCATGCCTTAGCAAGTGTTCCAACTCTTACACCAATGTCCAGTACAACGCCTTTCGAAACTTATTAGGGACCAGATAAGCGACCTCAAGGGCCTCACATGTTCCCTAGGAGTGTTTTGTGCGATGTGGTGCAAAAATATACACATTCGTTTCAGGGCCTCCCGAAAACCCCAAAAACGTGGATAATAACCTTCGTTTTCGGATTTCTGGGGACCGGGTGTAATTTTTAACCAAACTTTTCCGGGGGTTTTATTATCATGACCCCTAGAAGACCTTCGGTGCTCCGAAAAGGTTATTCGGATCCCCGAACTTTGATATCACTCATGCGTTAATTTGGTGATCTAACTCTTACACCAATGTCCCGTAAAACGCCATTTCAAGCCTATCAGGGACGGAATAAGAGACCCCGAGGGCCTCCCTTGTCCCCTAGGGGTGTTTCGTGCGATGTAGTGCGAAAATATCCACCTTCGTTTTGGGGCCTACCAGAAGCCCAAAAAACGTGGATTATAGCCTTCGTTTTGGCTCCGGGGGCCCAGGTGTTATTTTTGTCCAAACTTCTCTGAGTGATCTATCATGACCCTAAAGGACCATCGGTGTCCCGGGAGGTCATCCGAGATATCACCCATGCCTTCGATGTTCCAGTTATTACATTGGTGTCTTGTAATAAAAACACCCTTACAAGCCTATAAAGGACACGATAACAGACCTGAGTGCCTCTTATATGCCCTAAGGATGTCTCGTACGATGTGGTGCGAAATTATCCACCTTCATTACGGGGCCTCTTAGAAGCCCAAAAATGTGGATCATAGCCTTTAATTTTTGGCTCCCCGGGGTCCGGTTACTATTTTTGTCCAAATTTTTCCGGTTGGTCAATCATCAGTCATTACCCTAGAGTACCTCAGGTGCCTCGTGACATGAGACTTGGGGCATGAGACATGTACCAACCAGAGTTTGTTTCAATAAATTTTTGATATACTTAGTTCATTTCAATCCATTGGTTATAAAGATTCATAATTTAAATATAATAATATTAGAATTATTTTTTTATTTAGTTTCAAAATACTCCTTTTTCTATTTTGCAATTCTTAAATGTAATAATTAAGCACATATTTTCCTTTTCTATTTTATAATTGTAATTTTTCTTCTTCTTAATCTGTAAGCACAAAAAGTTGTACTGTATAAGACTTTGAAAATAAAATGAATTATTATTCATAAAGCCAAAATCACCGTCCAATTTGAAGATATTAGGCCCAATATGTTATTAGTCCTGCACCCCCCTCGGCCCCTCAAGACAAGGATGAAGAGCCTTAAGATTGAACATAAGATTTTTTTTTTTTTTTTTTTGGTTTGGCAAAGAAGAACTCCCTTTTTCTTTGGGCGTGGCTAAAGGGCACCTCCTAACGCACGACCTCGGGTATTCCACGAAATAATTCATGTAGGTGCTCCTTAAAAGACTTGAACCCATAACCTCATATACAAGTTGTAACTTATTTACCGGTGAGTTAATCACCTTTTAGGTGAACATAAGAATTTTTGGAACATAGGAGTAAGAATTTTTGAGAATGAAGATTACTACAATACGGCAAAGTTACAAGCTCTACGAGCCAACCTTTCCCATATAACTCAAAAGGGTCTATCATCAGACTATCATGATGGTTTTGTACGATTTGACGAACTTCTCTTTCTATAAGCTTTGCATCAAAATCACAATACTCATACTTTTGTTTTTTTTACCTCATAAAAAAGAGGGTGCAAATAAATGACGATCAAGCATATATATTCGTTATCGGGCTATGTCATGTTTGGATTCTCACATTCAACGGCGAACATTTCATACAACTGAACTACCAACGGAAGCACTGAAGCCCTGTCGACGTAGCACCAACAGGGGGTTAGTATAGTCTTTAGAAGACAGGAGACACAAGACATAAGGCCTGAAAGGCAGGGAAATCAAACCCATAACCTTACCTTACTAAACCACTTAAAATAAACTTGGAAGGCATTGAACCACCATCCTTATTGGTTCAAATCACAATACTCTACCTGTAACCACCTTTTCATCCTTCTTTTATGTGTTTTGATATGATCCTCACCTTTAGTAGTGATGTGAAGGATTTTTTCAGTTACAATGAATAAATTACTTTGTAAAAAGTCCTTCCCTCCCTTTTGTTCTTTTCTTTGTGAGGACAAGGGAGGATCCATGGGGATGTCCGGTAACTGTGCTTTCCTCTATTCTTTATTGTAAACTTACTATTCACATGTTTAAAAGGTACAAGAACCAAATATAAAACCCAAATTTGTCGCACTATAATCTTTACGCTTTGAAATGACACACAATCTTGAATAAAATTAGAAACATGGATTTCAAAAATGCCCTCATACTGTTGAAATTAAATGGATAAGACCCTTGAGCGTGGGAAAAGAGGAGCACAAAAACTTGTATAAGATCGTCCGACGATGAAACGGGGTAATTTTTGTAAAAATTAAGTGTGAGTTATGGGGGAAGAAGTCACCCTTATTTTTCATTAAGTCACCAAGTTCCACCATGAGACAGTCTTATATAAGACTTATTGGTATAACAATTTTAGCGAAACAGAAGAGTAAGATGCAATATTCTGAAAACAATTTCGAACCCGTATTTATACCCAATTCGCATCCGTGCATTCTAATTTTTTAAAAGCTGGCAAAATCTGACCCGACCCAAAAATGGTCGACCTGCTAATGACCTGAACACGAAACAACCCAACCCAAAATTTGTGAAACAAGAGTTGTTTGACCTGAAAACACGACCCGCTAAACACACAATATTAATGACATGATATTGATCCGATAATGACCCAACCTTTTGATATGACCCAAACCGACCCGTTTGCCTTGTATAAACTTGTTGGATTCAGAATTCTCCCTCAGCCCTAACAGTCATGTTTGAAATTTTTTGTGACCTACACTACACCATGCTATCTGCACCAAAAACCTAGGCTGTTTCTTAAAGGCCCAATGGCCCATATATTTGACACGAGAATTAAAAAAACAAAGAACAGAAAATTACAGCTTCTTTTTGGCTTGCTGCAAAAGAAAACTCAGCAACATTTGGCGTCTAGCTCTCTTTTCCATTGGATCATCTACTTCTCTGCTCGATCACTGCTAGGTTTCTCTCTCTCTCTCTCTCCACCTTTCTCTCTTACAATGTGCAAAAATTTAAATTTATTACTTTCATATTTCCTTGATTATTTCCCATTTTTCATTATTTTTGTTGCTATAAAAATGCATAAATTCTAGAAGTATATAATCATCTTTAGCCTGAATCATTGTGTTTAACATTGTTATGGGAAATGGAAGTTGCAGGGTTTTTAAGGGGTTTATCTCTAGTTGAAAAAATTGGTTTTTTAGCTGCTATTTCTGCTTCATTTTGATCAATTTTGTTGTTTGACTGGCATTTTCGTCGTTTTTCACCTGACTCTGTTGTTACCTTTTGTTTGTCCAAGTTGCATACTTTTCATCATTTTTCTGAGTTCTTTTTTTTTATTTTTTATTTTTTATTTTTGGTAGTATCTGCTTTTCCAAAATATATTCTTCACAGTGAATGTTTCAGAGATGCTAGTTTCCATTTATTAGGGGTTCAAACTGCAGAAATGTTGGTCTCCGGCCATTGATACTGCTATACACTAGAGGGTGTTAAGTGTTATTAGTAGTGGATGTTGGCCCATATTTTTTTTTCTGTTGCTTGTTTGTTTTTGGGTTTTATTTATTATTGTTGGGCAAGGGTATTATGGTGGAGTGTGTTGACCAAATTGTCAAGGAGATGATGTTACATTGTTCGTTGATTTGATTTGATTAGACCCAAATCACCCCTTAAGTGAGGCAGACTAGTGAGGCTTTTAACTGTTTAAGATGAATGGGATGTGTTGAGGCAAGGGGCATTTTGAGGGCGGTTTTTCGTGGGGTGTGACTCATAGAGTGATTTAGAGATACCTTTCGTGACAGACATATATATCCATGTTACAAGTTTACAGTCTAAAATTTCAATTAACATGATGTTTATTTCGAAAAAATTGTCACTATAAGGCTTAGTGAATGTGTGGCCTGGTTGATTATGCAACTAGATTTCTTGGTTCATGTTACAAAAGTGACCCTTCACGCCTTTTAATCATGCCATTACCAAGGATTATCTCCTTGTTGATTTTAATGATGTTGTTGTTGTTGGTGTTTAGTTTTTATTCATGCAACAGTCTATTATAAGAATGTCCAGCATCGTGTAATTATGTGCAATTGCTGTCTCAGTAATTATGCTTTTTCTCTTCCAAATGGAAGTCCTTTCTATCTATAATCTATGGTATGGTCTATGTTGATTTGTAGGTCACATGACTTCATGAGTACATGAGTAATATGTGCATATATGGATGAAATGCTTATCTTGTCTGAGATTTATCTGTAGGATACATGAGTCTATTTGCATATATTGATTGTGATGCTTATCTTGTCTGAGATTTATCTGTAGGATACATGAGTCTATTTGCATATATTAATTGTGATGCTTATCATGTCTGAGATTTCTGGGCAAACTTTTATGATTCTCCTCTCCCCCTCCCCCCACCTTTTGGGGGGCAGGGGAGGTGGTATAATTTTGCTCTTTTTTCTTGTTTCATGCTGTAATGTTGTTTTAGGATATGAATGCATTCGTATTTCCATTTTGTATGATGATTATTCATAAACATAATTAGCCTCCTCATTTGAGTGCATTACTGGCTTTGAGGTAATGGAAAGTTATTTTTAATCAACTTATCTTTAATTGTTTTTTTGTAGGTAACTGTTCTCAGCTGGGAGGAGCATGGCCTTTAATAATGTCAAAGTTCCCAAGGTGCCTGGTGTGGCTGCTGCATCTGCTTTGATTCTTGGTGCACTTGGACTATATGGTTCTGCTAATTGTATGTATAATGTTGAAGGAGGGCATCGTGCCGTTGTTTTCAACCGGCTAACTGGTATCAAGGAGAAGGTTCTTTTCTTTCCTTGGGCTCTCTCATGGGTGTAATACCTTGCAGAAGGTTTTAATTGGATCGTAATCTAGTCTGATATTACAGTGAAAGGCTACAACATGCTTTTCCACATTGACATGTCATATTTGTGTTCATCTACTGCACCTGCTGTATTGGATATATTGACTTCTATTATATAGTCATGTTAGACGAAGCCTATTAATTTCCATTATATGTTACTGCAAGATGGTGTGTTTTGTGATGTGCAAGGATATCATAATTAAAAAATAAGTCATTTCTATTTTTTCATTTTTACCCTGGAAGTTAACAAAGATATTGTATCTTGCATATATATGAAACAAGATGTTCATATAAAGACTAGTTCAAGTAAGCTGCTGAATGAAGCTGCTCACCACTATCACTTCCTTGATGGGATATTGTCTCATTTTATTGCTATTGAACTTGCTATTATGTCATTGTAGAGAGGGCATGCCATCACGAAATGTTCCCTTCTTACTCCTTTTCTTTGTTCTGATGTTGAAGCTCTTTGTTTATAACTAGAAATTGACTTCCTTTTGGAAATTTTTGGCGAAGTGCACCCCAATTTCTAAACCTCTGACCTTCGAAATGTTCTTTGAGCAGTGAGGCCACCAGGGTGTCAGCGTTGGTGGTTCCCAGGGAACTCAAATTAGATACAGAGCCCAGATAGCTCTCTTCTATTTACACGTTTCATTTATTCATACTGACATGTCTTTTTCATTTTCCTTTAACCTTTGCATTTATGTACATGTAATCCTGCTGCTCCTATCAACCCTTACTTAGTTCTTATATTGATCAAGAGACAACTTGCAACTTAAAATAATGAGCTAATGCTTGTTTGGCATTTATGGAAATAGTTAGCAAACAGTTAGGATCCTTTGGTGTTAATTCCAGCATTTCGAAAAGTCACGTTTGATCTGGATAGGTTCAATATCCCATTCACATTTAAAAGGTGAAAAAGTTCCATTAGGGTTGTCAGGTTTGGATGTTTCTTGCAGGATTAAGGAGATGTATTTGTCTTAAATACATTGGGTTTCTGTTAAAACCTCTTTGATAGGAGAATCTAAAAGAGGCATATCATGTGTTAAAAACCCAAAGTATGTGAGCTTAAAACTTGAGAAAAGTGAGATATAGGGTCTTTTAGGTTTCCTTGCTGATGTGTGGGTGTTTGCTGCATTATTTGAATTTTAGTACTTAGAATTATGATGCATTGAAGGTCCCATATTGCCTTGCCCCTCCTCCCCGCCCCATTGCACTCTGTTGTATTGTAGCATTTAATGGTCCAATATGGTGAATTCCATCTTTATCTTCAGATTTGACTTTGTGATATGACTGTTTTTTGGTATGCGACACTACATAAGTTTTAACTTTCCACATGTTATTGTTTAGTTAAAAGGGCTGATACTCAACCTCCTACAACTTATGTATGACAGTGAATTTTTTTTTTTGCCCTCCAGGATAGAAAAATCTATTACTCTGTCTGTATACAATAGAGTTAGCCTCGCACGTGTGATTCACCTTTACCCAAAATGATTACATTGTCTTTGAAATGTTTGTATATTTATGATTTAGCCTCAAGAAAAGGAAGGGATATAACTTAAGATTCAAGTGCATGTTTGCTTCAGACTCCATTTTATACTCTGAAGCTTCCGTCATTTACTAGATTTGGTAAACTTGCACAGGTTTACCCAGAAGGGACACATTTCATAATTCCATGGTTTTGAGAGGCCGATAATCTATGATATTCGTGCACGACCCACTCAAGTTGACAGCACTTCAGGGACCCGTGATCTCCAAATGGTAAGCTCTTCCTTGTCCACTGCTGGCTTGTACCTCTGGCCTGGCGTCTCTAGTGAGTACTTGATTGCTATCTATTTATCTTTGTGGCCAAGGGTCTTTCCATGTACGCCAGTTTAAATTCCTACTTCTGCCACTTTTTTGAACCCTCTTGTCCCATGCTTTGTGTATAACACTCTCATTCTTGTCTAAGCTCTGTTCTCCTTCCAGAAAAATAGCCCAAAATACGAGCCACCTCCTGCCATGGAGACCATCGACTAAATATGCTACTGAAAACATAGATGTCTCCTTTCATAGGCTTAGTGTCCTGTCATTGTCACCAATGCCAGCTATCAGCATAACTGAGCATAAACCTCTCTGGTCGCCAGATACTAGCCATAAACCATAAACCATGATCCTAGGGTCTCCTTGCTTCCTCTCTGGTCACCAGATACTAGCCATAAACCAAGCTGTTTAGTTTGGTTGATCATTATATAACACTTAGTTCCATCTCGTGAAAAAGGGTGTGACATGTGACTTGTGACTTGTGACCTGTGGTGTGAAACTACGTGGACCTGTTTACAGTTTTCTCATCTCAACTGCTCAAAACGCTTTTTTCCCAACACCAATATCTGTTGGTCAACGCCAATAACTCTTCTGAGTTGTGACCTAGACAGATTAGTGACTAACTTTTAACTATCCTGAAGCATTTAGAAAGAGGGGTGCTGATCTTGCTATAGATTTTGTATTTCTGCCTTTGAAGCTGTAAAAGCCAGGTGTTGCTAAATTCTTGTTTTGTGCTTGGGTGACACCTCTGCTCTTCGGAAAACAACGCTCAAAATCTCACCTGTGTCTTCCTTATTCATAATTTATATAATGTAACTATGTAAGCAACTCGACAGTACCTGGCAAAGCAGCCATGTGTAATGTGCTGATATGTGCCACCGCTTTTTCTGTGAAAGCATGTTAGAATTAGGCATCAGATTAGTGATGAATTTGTGAACAATAGAGTCATCTGCTTGATTACCATTAGAACTTTAGAAGTAGATCTTATCCATGGTTACAGTTTGTTTAAGTTCTCAAATATTGCATTGAACACTGGAAGAATTTGTTTTTTATGCTTTTATTTAAACACATTATCAGCTCTTTAAACTGAGCTTTTACCTGAGACAGAGTTGTGACTTTCACTGATTACTTGCTGACAACTTACCCATTCACACTCATCTTGGAGGGAGCCTTACAAGGTTGTTTGATTTGTTGAGTAGCTTCTGACATATGCCTAACCATTTCCCCCTAGATTTTAATAAGCTGTTTTCAGGCTACCTAGTTGGTAGATTGTTTTTCTTGTAAAGAACCTCATTATCTGTACAAAGTACAGTTGATCATGAAGACTTCGAATAACAAAGCTTCATATGTATTCTGTAACATTCTGGTCCATTGTGAGCTAGATGTACAAACTTCCCAATTAGACTATGCATGCTTAAACTATTTTGATTCTGGTGGTTGATTGTGGAGTGCAGGTCAGCATGTCTCTTCGAGTTCTTACCCGTCCTTCACCAGAGAAGCTGCCTACAGTTTACCGTCAGATTGGTCAAGACTACAATGGAAAGATCTTGCCTTCTCTTATCCATGAAACTTTGAAAGCTGTGGTTGCTCAATACAATGCGAGTCAGCTCATTACTCAGAGAGAGGTAATTAACATCCTATCTGTTTCAGTATTCAAACATGAATTGAAATTGAAGGCACTAATTGTATTTTTTCTGTGACCTATGTAAGATGTAACTGTGCCCGGGGGTGGGGGGGGGTCTCTTCTTATTTTATTTTTATATCTTATCAAATTTAAGTGAGCTTCACGTGCTTTGCAGACTGTCAGTAGGGAAATACGAAAGCTATTGACAGAAAGAGCTTCTATTTTCAATATCGAGTTGGATGATGTTTCTCTTACACAAATGGGTTTCAGCAAAGACTTCATGGTTGCAATTGAAGCCAAACAGATTGCTGCACAGGAAGCTGAACGAGCCAAGTTTGTCGTAGAGAAAGCCGAGCAAGACAAGAAAAGTGCTGTTATCAGAGCACAGGTTAGCAAAAGCTTTGTTATGTTTTTATTTAGGTAAACGGTAATTCTTATATCATTGTTGGTCAATCGGGCTTCTGATCTTTGCTCAATGTTCTGGATGATTAAATGAGGCTTCACTGAAAGAATATGTATTATGTTTTTCACTTGGACTGTTTGACTTTCTCCGTTGGAAAACTTCGTGCCTAAATGTTTATTGTTGAGCTTGAGCCATGCCCCTGTCAAATCTCTTGCTACTAATATGTCATTTTCTCCATCTGATTATCAGGGAGAAGCTGTGAGTGCTCAACTCATTGGTCAAGCTATTGCCAAGAACCCGGCATTTATATCTCTGAGAAGAATTGAAGCTTCCAGAGAGATTGCACGCATACTTTCCAATGCTGCAAACAAGGTGATGCTGAGTTCAGATGACCTGTTGCTGAACCTTTGAAGATATGACAGTGGAGGTAACTAATGGAAGGCGGTAACTAAAGATGTAGCTGACATCCGTCGGATTCATAGTTGAAACATAACTTTTTTGAAGACTCCTAAATGGTTAATTCTGGGTAGATATAGAAGCTGGTATGTTATGGCTTGAGAATCTACTGTAAATGGTAGGCTCACTTTGAAAGTGAATCGCGAAAGATCTTACTCTTTGCTTGATCTATTGGCTATCTGAATGTCAATTGCTATTAGTTGATAAATGCTTCTCACTAGGTAAACAGCTCTTAGATTTGACATGTTGGATTCAATATTATTTTGCAAGAACTGGTCTGGTGGTACAACCCTTCCCTTCCTAACATTGAGGTTTTGTGGTTCTTCCCCTTGAGTGAGAGTGGTGATCATAACTTACCGCCTGATGAAAATTTTGAGTACATATTTTGGCTTTCTTTGTGACTTTTCAACTCTTTTCAATTTTTAAGGTTGAAAAGTTTACCATTTGCCTATTTGAGACATAGTATTTTTAATTAGTTTTCATTTAACTCTAAGGTTCTTATTTGTATGAAATCTTCTTATGAAATTCTCCATTTTACCTATTTAAGATGTTTTCATAAAACTCTACCATTTATTTTTATGGTAAACAATTTCCAAGTAAAATGTTATTTTACGGACGATGATACCGGTACAAACGTTGAACATTACAACGTTTTTTTGCACCACTCAGAACTTGACACGTCTCAAGTGAAAAAACAAGTAGGAGGGAAAGGGGTGATAAGGGAGGGAAATTTCTGGGGAAAAAGGAGAGAAAGCTTCCACGTAATTTGCCCCAAACTTCTCCAAAACATTTTTCCCCCAAAATTTCAGAAATTCAATACTCCGGCTACTTTTATAATTCTTCGGCAACTGGAAAATTTTTGGTTGGTGTTCGAAAATTTGCAGGAGACATAAGTGCAATTGTAGGTTTTGTTTCTCTGGCGGCGAATTTGGTTTTTTCAGCGACCTGAAAACCTTGGTTTTAGTTTGTTATTTCACATGAAATTGAAGGTGTGAAGATGGGCGATTTTATGGACAACGTCATGGAAGAGGAAGAATTCATTAGAGTAAGTTAAATTTTGCTCCAATTAAATGTTTATTTGCTAGATTATTTATGTTTTACTTAGAAGTATGAAAATGCATGTTAAAGCCGTAAAATTGAAATAAACATATACCTAAATTAATAGCACTATTAGAACTGTGATCTAAAAATGTTGGTTGCCCTTATTTGCTTGAGCTTATTTGCTTCAATGAATTGAGCTTGCCATAGATTTTGCGAAAGAAAATGGATGTGCAGAGAGAGCATGTTTCGTATGTGTGAAATGAATGATGGCAATATAGTGTGGTAGAAAATGTCATAAGCTAAGTCGCATTGTTTGTTATGCTATTTAAGTAGTAACAATGATGGTATTGAGAAAAACAGAATCCATGCATAGTTGCTTGTCATGAGATAGTTATCATAGGTACATTGGGTAAGTTTATTAGTAACAACGTAAAAGTATTTTATACTAAGCAAGCAATACTTCATTGCAGAATTTAGAAGACGATTTGGGTGTAACTATTGACTCTGATGAGGAAATAGATACAAGGAACCTTGAAAGGTCTCTGTCAAAGGCTATTGTTGTTGTAAATGGTGATGAACAAAACACAAGAATTGAGGAAAGTGTGGCACCAAGGGTAAGTGATGAATATGGTGGATATTTGGATGAAGAAGCCAGACAAGGTGATGGGCTTGACTTGAACTTAGTAGTAGAGGAGGAGGAAGTTGTAACTGTACACCTACTGTGAATATGAGTTTCAGGGATGGGAAAGAGTTTGCAGTGATTTGCCACAAATATGAATACAGTAAGGGTTTTGAATTTCGCATACGGACAGACAAGTTAATGAGTTACTACAAAGAAGCTGGTGTAAGTAGACTGAAAACTGGGAAGATGCAGCCTATGTACCACATGATGAAACATATACGCTTTGATTGCAAATTAGTCGCGGAGAAGTCCTTTAAATGCCCTGTTTATGTTGATGGACGTACTAATAAAGCTGGAGTCTTTGTGCTAAAAAGAGCCCAGCTGCAGCATAATCATAAGTTGCATCCCTTTGACAGCCGTAGAATGACGAATTATAGGTTTATTGAGTATTATGTCATCAAGAAGTGTATTAGTCAGGACCTTGTAGGACTGCCAATTGCCAAGATATTCAACACTTTTCTCATTGAGAGTGGAGGTGATCACGACATTATTCATTTCACTAAACGTGACTTAAGAAATGCCATAAATGCTTGGCGGAGAAGACAAGCAATAGGAGGGGATGCAGCTGCATTGGAGGAGTATTTTGGGAAGATGAAAGAGCAGAATACTGATTACTTCTTTGCAATTGATAAGGATGATGAGAGTAGACTTAGAAATGTATTTTGGTGGGATGCAAGGAGTAGGATAGCTGCAAAGTACTTTGGAGACGTAATAACCTTCAACACTACCTTTTCCAGAAATAGGTTTCGAATGCCCTTTGCTCCTTTTGTCGGAGTGAACCAACACGGATCCTCAATTCTGTTATCTGCCACGTTGATAACGCATGAGACTACCAAGTCCTTTATCTGGTTGTTCAACCAATGAATCGAGTGCATGGGTAAGGCCCCTAATAGCATGCTGACTGATGAGGATAAGGCTATAGGGAAAGCTAGTTCGACAGTGTTTGATAAGTCGAATCACAGGTTGTGTTTGTGACACATAATGCAAAATGCGTGGAAGAAACTAGGATCGTTGTCACATTACGAAGACGTTCGTGTAGACTTGAAGAAAGTTGTGCACGACAGCCTGAGTAAGGAAGAGTTTGATGATGGTTGGAAAGAGATGGTGAGCAAATATGGATTAGAGAACAACAAATGGGTCAGCGAGGCGTTCCGAAAGAGAGCCCATTGGGTTCCCAGTTATTGGAAGGATATATTAAGGAGGGGGGGATGTCTTCTACACAAAGAAGTGAGGGAATAAATTCATTTGTGAATGGGTTTGTTAGCTTAGGCATGGGGTTGATACGGTTCGTGAAGCAGTATTATAATACCCCCGAATTCGCAACAATTTCCAGGGAACTATCGACGTCGCTGTACACGACTCGACACCGCCGAACCGTCACGAACCCAAGGGAATGCTACTGCAACATTTTGTCGCTAAGGAGTAAATGCTAAGCAGAAAGGAAAACTAGGTATCAAAGGAAGCATCTAAACAAATTAAACATAAATATCAGAGTTGTATATCCAGCGGTCTTAAGTCCATTATAGTTTTATTACAACTTTGCCTTCAAGGGCACAAACCAAAATCCCAAATAATCCAGGTAACCAATAAATCCATAGTTCTAAACAAACAGCCCACATTCAACCTTCTAGCAAACCGTCCTCACTCAGCTACACCTGCACTTTGCTTTCCGTGACGGAAACAAGGTACAGAAGAAAAAGAGAAGAAACAAAAGAAAATCAGATAAACTGAATAAACGTCGTCCATGCCCAGTAAAAACACTTTCGCAAACCTTACCTGGGTTTTAGAAGAATCATTGAAATTCATTTGCATGCACAAATAGTCATACAATCAAGCACACACATACTCGATATTCAATTACATGCAATTCTTGCTTTAGTGATCATTCGAACACAAATAGATAAACCATCTTGATTAGAGAGATAAGAGAGCGAATAGAACAACGATTACCCATACTGTTCATAGATAGATATAGACATGCCATGGACTTACGCTAGTGTATACTCACACTACCTCTAACATAATAATCGATATGTAGAGAATTAAACAATGGGGAATGATCCGTCCCGAACACACTATGAGGTGTCCATAAAAGTAACTTGGGAATCACGCATCCCTAGACTATATCAATTAGATAAGTCTCGATAGCTCGACTACTCCTAGGGATCCATTAAGAGTCTTATCCTCATTTAATTCAATTCACATACTTGCATTGATTGACCTAGTGGTACAACGAGACCACGACATACTACTTCATTTCGTGCTCATGATAATGAATAATAATAACGACGATTATGACATAAGGGCATATTAACAATAGTCATGCTTCATATATGTCTAACGAAATTTCGGCAGCACTTTGGCAGTAAATCATGATATCCAAAAATTACACTTTCACAAATAAACCATCCAATATAATAGTAGGTACTCATTAGCACTCAATAATATCCCATTCCAAATAGCACATATTATTATATCATAATAATATTAGAAATTCAACATCGCCATAATTAAACATTAATTAGCATATGAACTAATTAATTAACGAAACTTTATAAACTTATCATACTCAATATACATCATATTTACAGCGAAGAATATATTTCAAATTCTTATAATTAACGATGATATAATTTAATCATGCTTCGCATATTAAATTCACAATAGTAATCAATTAGCACATAACACATCAAAATAGTGTTGATGGGGCTTTGGAAAGAGGTAGGGAAAATCGCTTACCTAACAAACGCTCACTATGCAGTAGGTAACTTGGCTAATCACAACCCGATCACGCTTGTCCGTTTGGTTCTAATTAAAAACAATTACCGATACATAATTAATAAATAAGAAAATCCAAACAGTACTGAAACCGAAAATTAAAAATTGCGGTCGGTGATCTCGATCGTACGTTCTTCATATGTCAAAATCTCGTCAAGTTCGATCGTTTCAGTTTGAACGACATGAGTTGGATCGTGTACGTATCGCTTCAGTTGAGAGACATAAAAGACATTGTGGACTTTCTCAAGTTCCACAGGTAAAGCTAGACGATAAGCAACTTCACCAATCCTCTCTAGGATCTCGTAAGGTCCAATGTAACGAGGACTTAACTTCCCCTTACGACCAAAACGCATAACACCCTTGGTAGGAGATACTCGCAAAAGTACCTTGCTTCCCACCTTAAATTCTTCAGGTCTACGACCTCTATTTGCATATGATTTCTGGTGATCTTGTGCACTTCGCATCTTCGTCTGAATCACCTTCACAATGTCGACAGTCTGCTGGATCATATCAGGACCCAAAATTGCAGTCTCGCTAATGTCGTTCCAACATACAGGCGATCTACACTTCCTACCATACAAGGCTTCATATGGCGCTCGATCAATGCTTGAATGATAGCTATTGTTGTAAGAAAATTCGATCAACGGAATGTGTTTATCTCACGAACCTTGGTATTCGAGGGCACACGCTCGAAGCATATCCTTTAGAGTCTGGATTGTCCTTTCCGTCTGGCCATCTGTTGCAGGATGAAAAGCGGTAATAAACTTCAATTTGCTTCCGAAAGCTTCTTGTAATTTCTGCCAAAAGTTAGAGAGAAATCTCGAGTCTCTATCAGAAACAATATCTTCAGGTACACCATGAAGTCTCATGACCTCCTTGACGTACGCGCCAGCCCACGTGTCGTGCATAGTGATGAATCGTGCGACCTTCGTCAAACGATCTACAACCACCCAAATGGCGTTGTTCTTCTTTTGTGTCAAAGATAAACCCATGACAAAATCCATAGAAATCGAATTCCATTTCCAAGTCGGACCTTCCAGTGATTGTACCATTCCACCCGGTCTCTTGTACTCGATCTTCACTTTCTGACATGTCAAACACTTCGCTACGAACTCAGCGACATCTTGTTTCATACCTTTCCACCAGAACACTTGGCGAAGATCTTTGTAAAGCTTATCTCCACCAGGATGTACAAAATAAGGTGTATTATGAGCTTCACCCAGAATCTGACTTTTGATATTTGGGTCATTGGGTACGCAAACACGTTCTCGAAATCTCATAATTCCATCTTGGCCCAAAGTGAAGTCCTCGGACCTACCCTCGTCTTTGTGGTTTAGAATCCGTTGAAGATCCTCATCACCACTTTGTTTATCTTTGATCTCTTCAAGCAGTGTTGGTCGAACACTCATATGTGCTAAGGTACATTGAACGCACCTTGAAACACAATCTCCACCTCGAGACTTTGCAAGTCACGTATGATCTCCTTAGGAAGCACTAAAGCAATGTTTAACGATTGTCGAGTCTTCCTACTCAAAGCATCAACGACTACGTTTGCTTTACCCTCATGGTACTGGATATCAATGTCGTACTCCGTCAGAAGTTCTAGCCATCTCCTTTGGCGTATGTTCAACTCTTTCTGCGTAAAGATATACTTGAGACTCTTGTGATCAGTAAACATCTTGACTGCGGAACCATACAGGTAATGTCGCCAAATCTTCAATGCAAATACGACAGCAGCAAGTTCTAGATCGTGCGTAGGATAGTTGTCTTCATGCTTCTTCAGTTGTTGTGAGGCGTAAGCCACGACCTTTCCGTGTTGCATCAAAACACACCCTAAGCCATGCTTAGACGCGTCACTGTAGACCTCATATCCTTCCGTTCCGTACGGCAATGTAAAAATAGGTGCACTTGTAAGACGTTTCTTCAACTCTTGGAAAGCAGTTTCACACTTGTCGGACCATACAAACTTTGTCGTTTTCTTCATCAAATTCGTGATTGGCTGCGCAATCTTTGAGAAACCTTCCACAAATCGTCTATAATATCCAGCAAGTCCAAGAAAACTTCGAACTTTGGTCACGGTCGTTGGTCTTGGCCAATCTGTAACAGCTCGAATCTTCTCTGGATCTACGACCACTCCATCCTTAGACACGGCGTGTTCTAAGAAAGATACCGTGTCTAACCAAAACTCACACTTAGACAACTTGGCGTAAAGTTGATGTCTTTGCAAAATCTCCAAAACAGTACGTAGATGTTGCTGATGCTCCTCGGCGTTCTTCGAGTAAACCAGAATATCATCGATAAAGACTACAACAAACTGGTCTAGGTAAGGCTGGAACGTACGGTTCATCAAGTTCATAATATTTGCAGGCGCATTTGTCAACCCAAAAGGCATCACAGTGAACTCGTAGTGCCCATACCTCGTCCTAAACGTTGTCTTCGCAATATCAGGCTCAGAGATCCTCAACTGATGGTATCCTGATCGCAGGTCTATCTTTGAGAAAATTGACGCACCACGCAGTTGGTCAAACAGATCTTCAATTCGGGGAAGTGGGTATCTATTCTTGATCGTAATCTTGTTTAACTCGCGGTAGTCGATGCACAGTCTCATACTACCATCCTTCTTCCGTACAAACAAAACAGGAGCACCCCAAGACGATACACTCGGACGTATGTATCCCTTTTGTAACAAATGCTCAAGTTGTGTTTTCTGTTCCTTCATCTCAGCAGGTGCCATGCGATACGGTGCTTTTGAGATTGGTGCAGAACCTGGAGCAAGCTCGATCATAAAATCGATAATGTGTTGTGAAGGCATTTCGGGAATCTCTTCCGGAAACACGTCATCATACTCGGAAACTACAGGAATAGGTTGAGAAGCTTCCGTCTCTCGGCTCGTGTAAACCACATGACAAATGTAAATCGCTTCTCCCTTAGTCACGCACTCTTTAACCTTCATAGTAGCCATCACCTTCAGCTTAGGCTTGACCACTACTCCTCGGTAAGTGATCCCCTTATCTTTAGGTCCTCGCAAAGAAACGCGTTGTTCAAAGCACTCTAACTTAGCCCTATACTTGGCTAACCAATCCATTCCCAATATCACATCAAAGTCCTTCAAATCCATTTGAATCAAATCCGCGGGTAAATTGGAACCAACTATCTTAATCGGACACTTTTCATACAATGCTTTTCACTTAACGATCGATCCATCTGGCATCCTCATATTTGCACTATACACAGAACTAGGTTCTAATCCTATCTTAGATGCAAAGCACTTAGAAAGTACAGAATGCGTCGCACCACTATCAAACAAAACAAAAGCGGGAAAAGAATGAACAACAAAATGTACCAGCGATCACGTTCGGGTTTGCTTCTGCTTCATTGCGATTCATCACAAAGATTCTACCATTAACCCCTCTATTGTTGTTGTTGTTGTTGTTGTTGTTGTTCGGCGCGGGATTAGCAGTAGCAGGAGCTTGAACTTGATTGTTCACAGCAGGAGCAACATTGTTGCGGTTGTTGTTGTTGTTGTAACCCCCGTTTCCACGGTAGTTACCACCATTACCACGATAGCCATTGTTATTCCCACCACGATTGTAGTTGTTATCGCGGTTCTGCCCATTACCATTCCTACCTCGGCTCCAACATTCAGAAGCTTTGTGACCTGGTTTGTTGCACTCATAGCATTGCAACACGTCACCTCGACAGTTCTTACCGGCATGCGTCTTGTTACAGTGAGTACAAGGCGTATTCCTTCTGGCCATTATCGTAGCTCGATGACTATTCGAGTCATGATTTCTATTCGCATTGTGGTTCTGACCACCTTGGTAGCTGTTGTTGCCGTTCGGTCTTGGCCTCTTGTCGCCGTTTTTCGATTGCAATGGATTGCCTTCGTCGCGCTTGTTCTTTCCCAAATGCGTGTCACGACGTCCAACAATCCTCTCCTGGTTCAGGGCCTTGTCATAGGATTCCTGAAACGTGATAGATTGTCCAGCGACAAAACGTTGAATATCCCATTTCAGTCCGTCCTCGAACCTTTCGATTCGCTCAGCTTCATTTGTCAGCAGATTAGGAGCAAAAATAGCAAGCTCGTTGAACTTGGCAGCGTACTCGGCCACATACAACTTGTCTTGGCTTAACCCTTCAAACTCACGCTGCTTCAGGCGTCGTAGAGCACTAGGATAAAATCTAGCACGAATGACTACTTTAAAACGATCCCAATTAAAGTTCAGCGTTGCAAGTAAATCAGTTCTCACATCGTTCCACCACTTGTTAGCTTCGCCCTTCTTATAGTACGTCGCAGAGCTAACTTTCATGTTGTTAGGCCGATTTGTAGCCAGAAACAACTTCTCGAACTCGATGATCCAAGTCTCCAACTTTGTTGGATCGGCACCACCTTCGAACGTAGGAGGTTTAAGAGCGTCAAAATCTCGAAAACTACGCGCTGCACAGGCTTGTGCGGTTTTCATCTCTTCTTGGCGTGCCATTTGTCGTGCCATGATCTCGACCACATCGGTCAGACCATCCTCGAGTCTAGCGATTCTATCGGCGTTGGTTGTCATTTTCGCGAATCTGAGAATATAAAAGTAATGGTATGAACACCATTCATAAAATTTGCACATCTCGACCCATTAAGGTCTAATTGAGAGAAGTAGGTTGTAATTGAAACCTTTCTCTTGACATTTAGCATATAGCATATAAGTTTCGATGATTGACCTTACAGCGTAGGTCTAAGCAACATACTTGCTTTATTGTTCTCAGTTCTCATGCGTAATAGTTCGATAGGCATACAATACACTTTAGACATGTAGGTTTCACATGAATAGACAAAGATGTTCATAATGCACATAAAGAGGCTCCATACTATTTTAGTAGGGCAATAGATAATCACACTTAATCATATTGATATGCTTTAGCACTTGGCTCACAAGAGAGTTGATAATGCTCAACAAAAATTTTGCCATAATTTCGACATGGATTTCCCATCATGTCACGACAATAAGAGATATCATTCATGCTTTTGGTCAATCATGCAAATATGTGACACACAATGATATAAACGAATCATAATGACTTTCATATAATCAAATGAAATACTTTTGCAATAAGATAGATTGCAAAATAGATAAGAGTCAAAAATAATTGTTGCTTAGGCAACTACACACCATGGGCATCACAAAAGTGGAATAATGTTTCTAAACAAAACAACTACTCTAATCAACTAAATATCTAAACAGCAACTGGGTTTTGCTTCGATCCGGGAGGCGTATCATCATCATCCCTCCTTGGCTTCACTTCTCTACAAGGCGTGTCAGGATGCTCGTCACCTCTAAACTTGTGAGGCATGAAGCGCCTTCTAAAGTTATCCACGAGTTTGCGCTTCTTAGACCAGCAGCTTTCACAGATGTCCTTTGGTGCAGGCACTAGAACGTGATTTACCTTCCACTCAAACTCAGACAAACATAGCTTATTGCCAACACCTTGAAAAGTCAGCACCCAACGATTGCCTTTGCCATACTTCCCATCGTTGATGTAGCCACTCCTCAGTACCACATCATCATACTTCTCCTTGAGACCTCTCCAAGGATGTAGGTTGGGTAAGCCAGCTAGTAAGAGTTCTACCCAGAAACCTTGGTGTATCCTCGTACGGTTCTCATATTCGTAACGCTCGATCGTAGTGAATGCACGATTAATGTAGGCACGGATGTCATCTAGCTCGGCATCAGTGGCAAAGAAAGGCTCCACAGGAGGAGACACATCAGCAGTAGGCGAAGGAGGTACAGATTTGTTGCCGCTTGCATCACCAATATCCTCTAAGTCTGGCATGCTAGGTGAATCAGGGACACCAGCTCCATACTCAAAACGCATCTCTAGTTCCACAAAGTTAGGCTCAACACTTGGCTCGTCAGCAGGAGCATCGTCAGCCTCAGGTTCGGACTCGGTAGGTTCCTCTTCAGGATCAAGATCCTCGTTAGCATCCAAGTCGTGATTAGGCTCTATTGGAACGTCATCTTCAAGAACATCATGCGCGGGTTGGTCCACCTCGTGTGCGCCATTGCCTTGCGCCACAAGAGCAGCCGCGGCCTCATCACGCTCGCCGTGTGTAGGCTCACTATCGGAGATGTCTACATACTCCACCTCGTTCTCGAGTGCAACAATCATCGCTCGTGGTTTTCTACCTCTAGTCGACTTCATCGCGATCAAACGAGTAATTGTCATCTACAAAAGGGCAATCAAACAATGAGAACATTTAAATCACAATTAAGGTGATTTCAAGCAATTCCTATCTTCTAGGACTACTACTCTCAACGGCTTTAATTACATTTTATTTTCCCAAAAATGAAACTAATCTTTATTAATTCATTTATTAAACCTATGCAACCTTTTAAACCTACAGCTCTGATACCATTTGTAACACCCCCGAATTCGCAACAATTTCCAGGGAACTATCGACGTCGCTTTACACGACTCGACACCGCCGAACCGTCACGAACCCAAGGGAATGCTACTGCAACATTTATCGCTAAGGAGTAAATGCTAAGCAGAAAGGAAAACTAGGTATCAAAGGAAGCATCTAAACAAATTAAACATAAATATCAGAGTTGTCTATCCAGCGGTCTTAAGTCCATTATAGTTTTATTACAACTTTGCCTTCAAGGGCACAAACCAAAATCCCAAATAATCCAAGGTAACCAATAAATCCATAGTTCTAAACAAACAGCCCACATTCAACCTTCTAGCAAACCGTCCTCACTCAGCTACACCTGCACTTTGGTTTCCGTGACGGAAACAAGGTACAGAAGAAAAAGAGAAGAAACAAAAGAAAACAAAAACAGATAAACTGAATAAACGTCGTCCATACCCAGTAAAAACACTTTCGCAAACCTTACCTAGGTTTTAGAAGAATCATTGAAATTCATTTGCATGCACAAGTAGTCATACAATCAAGCACACGCATACTCGATATTCAATTACATGCAATTCTTTCTTTAGTGATCATTCGAACACAAATAGATAAACCATCTTGATTGGAGAGATAAGAGAGCGAATAGAACAGCGATTACCCATACTGTTCATAGATAGATATAGACATGCCATGGACTTACGCTAGTGTATACTCACACTACACTACACCAAAAATGCTTAAAGACAGCGGTCAAATATGTCTTAGAACAGCGGTTTCAACTGCTGTTGTTGCGACTGCAGTTGTATGTCAAAGCAAACAACAACGGTTCTGCCCTCACCGTTGTTGTAAGTCGGTATACAACAGTGGTTCCACCCACGGCGCTGTCATAGGAGTCCAAAATTTTTAAAACGATTTTTGCTTGATTTAAGACAGCGGTCGTTGACTAACCGCTGTTGTATATGGATATACAACAGCGGTCGTTGACCAACCGCCGTCTTAAGTTTGTTTTTTTTTTTATTTTTTTTTTTGGTGCTTGATTTCAATTATCATTAGTAGATTTTTTATGCTGCTGGTGGCTGGCATTAAACAATCTCATCTTTGAGTCGAACGTTCAACATCAAATTAAAATGCAGTAAATACAATAAAGGACATCGCTAACTAACAAACTCATTTTATAAGTATAATACCACCGATCTCAAATACAAATAAAAGTGGTAAAGAATAAGTTAACAATTTGATTATAAAAATCTAAGTGTTCAACTCTAGTTAGCATGTACAATATACAACTAATTATACAGATACCCACTCGCTCATACTTCTCCATGCTCAATACGAAGTGTATTTTCAGAGATTGTTGGCAAATCCAGTGTAGTCCATAGTAGGTCATTATTATATTGTGCCTTCACTTGAAGATTTCTTATACCTTTAGACCGTAGGCCTCGACAACTCTGAAACAAACAAATCATTGCAAGCTATGAGATTATAGGTTTCGACAACTCTGAAACAAACAAATCAATACGAGCTACGAGAAAACGAGGTCGTGTTAGTGTTCTGCTCAATTATGAGCAAGTAAAATCCTGAAAAGCAGGATATATTTCGTCCATTCCTGAGGAGCAGAACAGGTACAAATGATAGCAGATTCTAAATATCTTACCTGTTATTATTCCTAACAGGTACAAACGAGCAATGTGCTGGTTGGTTGTGGTCCAAGCAAGGGACCGACCACAAACGATGGGTTCACCACCACCAAATCAAGCCCATTTTCCTTGGCCATCTGCCATGCTGACTCCTCGGCTAATGTCTTCGCATAGGCATACCAAAGTTGAAAAGAAGGAGAACCTAAATAGAATTTGTGTCATTTCAGTTTCATGGCTGATTCTCCCCTAATACGCTTCTTACATTGTGTTTCTTACAGTACCTGGGATTGCTTCAGTGCAACTCGTTGAGAGGAGATATCTGCTCAGCGTCTGCACCGTATCTTATTGCCAAACAGAATGAGGTAAGCACAACTCTTTCGACACTAGTTGACCTTGTGCAAGGCTTTAGCACATTCAGTCTTTCATTTAGAGTTGAACTATTAAACAGATTTTCCTGCAAGGAATCCACCATCACTATACAGGGAACCCAAACATAATTATGTCCTGCATAACTGTTTTTACTTTTCCCAATTTCAGTTCTTTGCCATTGACAATAGATTGAACTACTAAACAAAGTGAAATAAGCATTCAGCTTATTGCAATAATAGTTTCAGTTATGATCAAGCAGTTGACTGACACATACATGAACATTTTCATCATAAGCCACAAGCACAGGGACAGCTGTATGAAAGACGCCATCTACTCCTTGTATGGCCTCATCAAAGCTTCCTTCCACCATCAAATCAGCTTTCATGATTTTGAGTCGCTCTCTAGCGCCATCCATTTCCCATAGAAGACCTACCTTCTCTACATTTTCTGATTCAGTTCAGAAGGAATTAAACTGATCATAGTGAGCTGCATATTGTAAAATGAAAATGCTATGTAAATATGTGATGGATGCACCAGAAATAAAATGTACACAGACTCAAGCTAGCTTGTCGGACAGCACCCACAGTACATCTGTGGAGCTTGCAACTAACATTCCACAGGAAAGATACAGTCATACAAGAGATAGACATATCACAGCACCAAGCAAACTAGTAGGTTGCAGATCTAGCAATCAGAAATGAACATCATATAAACAGAATTACAGAGCCAGCAACAAGCATACAAATTGAAAAGACAAAAAACTAAAGCCAAAAGCAAAGGGGCAAAGGTAGACATCCAAACATTAACACAAAGGTCACAGACCGACATACCATTTAACTTGAGTTCTGTCACTCAAACTACTGTGGTACAACATTCAACATAAGGCCTCAAATGTTCCATGGGCTAATCAATGATTATTGGAATAGCTCTTATCTTGGACCAAGCAGCAGTTGACATATGACACTGGCACCTACTTGGTATCTGTCAGCACTCAGTACTTAAAAGGCCATTTGAGATCAATATGACACTGCTTACTGCACAATATCAGAGAGCAAGGCTGCACCATCACTGCTCAACGAAGCCAATGACGAACCTAGCAAGACCTAATATACCTAGCCAATTCTGCACCTACTATAGTGCGCTATACAAATCCGCAAGAACATTGATCAACTAAATTCCAGCCAAATCAATGACAACATGCACTTTGTCAGGCAAGTTGCTAAAGAAACTTATCGTATCGATTTATGTAGTAGTAGCCAATCTCATGCCAATTTCAAACCAAGCCAATCTACATCTACCGACTGCACAGCTGATATCCAGTTCCACCTATGGCAGGGCCTCAAGGATGGCTAAAAGGTACTCATAACTCCTTTTTCTCTACACTAGTTAATGATTTCTCATGAAGGTTCATCAACATAACTCTAAGAAAGGAATAATAAGACCTAGGATTCTGGCAATTATTTGAGCACATAGTTACTTAGAACACAATCTAAACAATTGATTTCCTCATGGTTCCACAAGTAGAAAAACAGAACACATCAACCGACCAGAACACAAAGTCGTCTGCATCCTTACCAATTTCTCCTTTTGCTAAAATGTCGCCTATTTTGCCCGTTCTCTGAATATACACCTTCAGTACGCCACAACTAGTCAAAAAAGGGCACCAAGCTCATATCAAGTTTACCGTTGATGCTGGAGTGTAATTCAGTCTATATTATGCACCAGTTGAAAATTATATAATAAAGAGGAAGCAGAAAATAATGTACTTCAAGTCTGAATCTGAAATATAGAAGTTTGATCATTAAACACAACAAAACGAAGTAATTGACCCAGTTTCAACAACAATTTTAACATAAAAAACAAAACAAAACAAAAGCATGAAAGAAATTGAATTGAAACCTAACCTTGAATTGGGGTGGAAGGTGTGACAGTGGAAACCAAGTTTATCAATTCAATTTCTTCGATGAGTGGCTGAAACTAAAACAGTAACAAGCTTAAGCAAGTATTTCATAAAAAATATTATGAAATTTACCAAATTTCAACAAACCCTAGTTCAAAAAATCAATGGAACGAAACAAAGGGGGGTTCAGGGGGGTTTGGGCAACATTTACTGCTATGCTATACAACTAATACAGCAATGAAAATAAAATTCTAAATCTAAAAAAACCAAGAAAAAGGGAAAACAATACCCAAAAAGATACCTTTATTAACTTCGAATTGAAGAACAGAACACTTGACCCATCCCAAAACTTCCAGGATCTGCCTCTTTATCGCCTAAAACACTTCTCACCACCATGGTTTCCCTAAATTGTTCCCAAAATCGAACTTCCACTTCGATTTCCCATTCCCTTCAGCTTTGAACAATTATTTACAAAATAATTAGGAGAGCGAAAGGAAGACCTGTCGCTGGGAGGGGTGAAGGAGAGATCAACAACGAGTTTGAAGGAGAGATCGTTGGAGATTGGAGCTTCAGCAGCGAGAATTGAGAAGGAGTTTGGAGATTGGAGCATTTCGGAGTTCTTCTGACTTCTGAGAGAGAGAGAAAGAGAGAGAGAAAGGGAGTACCTGAGAGTTTATTTTTCGAGAGGAAGTGTGAACTGTCGAGAACCTAATAGCGTCAGACCTTTTTTTTTTTATAATATATAATAACAGTGACTCAAGAAACGCTGTTGAAGTTATTATACGCCATTGGTCACCGTGGACCCGCTGTTGAAGTTAGTATACGACAGCGGTCAATACGGAACCGCTGTCGTATACCAATCATTAAACGCGGTTTTTCTGCAACCGCTGTTATATGTGTATTTATTTTCTTTTTATTATTTATTTTCATTTTTTTCCTACCTACAACCGCAGCTAATGCGGAACCGCTGTTGTAAGGGTGTTGTTGTTGATGATTTTTGTCGTAGTGCTACCTCTAACATAATAATCGATATGTAGAGAATTAAACAATGGGGAATGATCCGTCCCGAACACACTATGAGGTGTCCATAAACGTAACTTGGGAATCACGCATCCCTAGACTATGTCAGTTAGATAAGTCTCGATAGCTCGACTACTCCTAGGGATCCATTAGGAGTCTTATCCTCATTTAATTCAATTCACATACTTGCATTGATTGACCTAGTGGTACAACGAGACCACGACATACTACTTCATTTCGTGCTCATGATAATGAATAATAATAACGACGATTACGACATAAGGGCATATTAACAATAGTCATGCTTCATATATGTCTAACGAAATTTTGGCAGCACTTCGGCAGTAAATCATGATATCCAAAAATTACACTTTCACAAATAAACCATCCAATATAATAGTAGGTGCTCATTAGCACTCAATAATATCCCATTCCAAATAGCACATATTATTATATCATAATAATATTAGAAATTCAACATCGCCATAATTAAACATTAATTAGCATATGAACTAATTAATTAACAAAACTTTATAAACTTATCATAGTCAATATAAATTATATTTACAGCGAAGAATATATTTCAAACTCATAATTAACGACGATATAATTTAATCATGCTTCGCATATTAAATTCACAATAATAATCAATTAGCTCATAACACATCAAAATAGTTTTGATGGGGCTTTGGAAAGAGGTAGGCACAATCGCTTACCTAACAAACGCTCACTAAGCAGTAGGTAACTTGGCTAATCACAACCCGATCACGCTTGTCCGTTTGGTCCTAATTAAAAATAATTACCGAGACATAATTAATAAATACGAAAATCCAAACAGTACTGAAACTGTAAACTAATATTTTTATTAAATTTCAACCAATCTAGGCTTTTGAAAATCCGTATTCGGACTCCGAACGAGTACAGAAAAATAAAAACAATTATTGAAAAATACTAAAAATACGAAATTAATTAAAACGAAAGTATTAAACGAAACCCTAATCGGTTTTTCGAGTCTAGGCCGTGATACACCAAGCATGGGGACCCACGACCTAGCCCATCACCAAGACCACCACCCACTGACCACCATGGTCGGCGGTGGCTCGTCGGAGCACCGGCGATGGAGGAGAGAGAGAGTGAGAGAGATTGAGAGAGAGAGAGAGAGAGAGAGAGAGAGAGAGAGAGAGAGAGAGAGAGAGAGTTCGCGAGGGGGAGAGAGAGAGCGACTGAAAGGGGGAGGAGCGACGGGCAAGGTCTCGTCGCGTCGGCCACTCACCGGCGACCACCCTGGCGCAGCGGTGGCGCAACAGTCGCGCCTCGATGAAAACAGAGGAGGGGGAAAATAGAGTACGGGGAGAGAGAAAGGAAAAGAGAGAGAAAGAAAGAGAGGGGGAAGGGCGGCTCACCGGCGGGAGGAAGAGGAGGCGGTGCTGGCCTGGTGGCCGGCGACAGCAGAGGGAGAGAGAGAGAGAGGTGTGCGGTGGAGAGAGAGAGAGAGAGAATAGCGTGAGAGAGAGAGAGAAGAGAATTGGTGCTTTTGGCTCAGTTTTGTAAACTGATCAACTTACCCATCTGTTAGCTTATATAGGTGCTTAGTCATGGAAAGTCAAATCCTACTAGAATTAGGATTATTTTCTGATTTAATTGCTAACTTAAAACAATTAAAACTAATTAAATGCTAATTAAAACCAATTAAAACAATATGAATAAGCCTTATTCATATACAAAACCATTTTAACTAAATCCCTCAAGTTGATAATTATAAATCCCGAAATTCCCATAATAATAATAATTAATATTATTATGGCTTAATTTGACTAAATCGAATCGTTAAATAAATATACGATTTAAATCTCCGAAACTATTTATAAATGAATTATAAATTGATATTATAATTATAGAAAATATTGGGGTATCACAAGTATGAATATGCCCTTGAAAGCAAGATTGAAGAGGAGAAAAATCTGAATCTAGCGTCCCAAAACAAGCCCCTTAAATGTGATCGTACTTTTGTTTGTCTTTTCCATGGGATATACACTAATGATAATTTTAGTGAGATTAAGGAATAGATTGACGGTCTGAAACACACGAATGTGTCCAAGTCTTTAGCCGTGGGATCCATGGTAGTTTACTACGCAAATGAGAAGATTGTCGAACCGTTTTGGAAGTTAAACCGGAAAGACTATACTGTTAGGTTGGATAGGGCTACAAAAGAGTACAAGTGCTCTTGCAAATTATTTGAGTTCCATGGAATTATTTGCAAGCATCTTATAGCCGCCCTTGATGTCGAAGGAATTGAAGAGATACTAGAGAGCTTTGTGTTAAGTCAACGGAGAAAGGACATTGTGAGGCAATACGAGAACATACGGCTCGGCCTGTTTGATGCGGCAGATGCTGAGCGAGTGAAGAATTTGCAAGAAGTATCCCAAACAATCAGCTATTTTACAGACGTTGGCGCTACATAACCAACAGACCCTTGAGCTATTTAGAAAAGGGGCAGAAGAACTGTGCAAGGGACTGGAGAAAGTTTCTGGTATTTGTCATCCTGAGAACAATGAAACTTGCGGCCTACCGCACAAGAATTTTGGGAGGAAGAAAGTTACACCTTTTGACAAGCCTAGCCTGGTCCTTGAGGACGACATGGAAGGGCGTTTGAAAGATCATCTTGTACAACCTCGGCAAGGGAGGCCCACAAAGGGAAGAGGAAAGCATCCATGGGAACCTAGTGGTAACAGGAAGGGGAAGTCAGAAGGAGTCACAGTTGAGAAACCCAAATCAAAGAAAAGGGCAAAGAAAGATGGTCCTGCTGTCCCTGGAGAAGCAAATGCAGGACTGCAAACCAGCCGGGTAAGTTTTTTTTTTAGTAAGAACGTGAAACATTTTCATTTGTTGCCTAATGTGCATTTAGCCTTGTTTCCCCCATGAATTTGAACCTGCCAAATTATCTAGTAACTATATGACTATGTTTGCTCAATCGTAGTCCTTTTATTTATAAGATGATAGGACTGAAAATGATCCCTCATGACCATTTAGCTTGTTCCCCCCATGAAATTAGTTTATTTAACCCTATTATCTAGTAACAACATGACCTTTTTTTGTTCATTAGTACCAATTGGGTTTTATAAATGATAGCAAATTACCCTAAGTTTTTTTCCTGTAGGCTGTCACAAACATAAATCCAGCTACTACGCCTGGGATGAGAATCATAGAAGCAGGAGCGTCGTCTACCACCTCACAAAGAGTGTTGAACGTGCCCATTCCTAGCGTAGGTTCACTGATACTGAATCTCTCCACGCCGGCTTCTCCATTCCATCCGCAGCAGGACATAAGTTTGTCTTATCAGCTTGGATGTGTTTTAGGTTCCAATATCCGTGGAATATCAATGCAACCCCAAGAGATACAAATTCCCTTAGAATTTATTCGTCACCCGGGTGCACAACAAGTGATGTGAAATTTGGGGAACTTTGGCCAACATTTCAACAATAGAGGCACTGAAAACCCGCATATTAGTTTCACTAGATCAAGCACATCGCAAAGGATGTTGTTACCATATGACCTGAGGATGTTGGTCCTCAATGACCCGTCAATGACAACTGGTAACGGCTTTAGTGGCGGTTTCTACCAACAGTGACGTGTTACGATTTTCTTCGTCTTAGAAAATTGTCTATTTTCAAACGAAATTTCCTTTTGTAGTACAATGTCGTCTATTTGTAAGACTAAATTTTGTAACCCTTTGTATTGGTGTCATCGTTTAAAATATGCGACTATCGACATATGTCCTTTACTAATTCCCTTATTTGAAAGGTAAGTTATATATAACATTGTTTTCTGCTCATACAAATAAAGATCATTTACCTTTAATAGTCATGCATGCATGCACGCTAAGCAAAATAAACCGAAAGTATGTTGATCTTGTAACCGAGTGACAACGAATTTGTCTAATCTAGAATATGAAATCAGCAATTGTACATAATCATATCACACATATATATATGTCTACCAAAATAGAGGCGTAGTTGAAGAAATGACGCAGTTCCAAACCCAAATTTAGACATACTTGGGAAAAGTACGAACAACCTTACGCAGGACACTTAACTTTCGTTCATTTGCATCATTCATTATGAGTGAAACCGCCAGTTTCAGTCGTGCTTCACCCATATTGTCGTCACAGTGCTGATTATTGAGTAAATTGTTAATCAAACATCCGTAGAAAACAAATTAAACAACTTAAAGAAGAAGACCTAATTAGTTAGATATCATACCTTCTTGAGTCCAACCTCTTTATTCTTTCCAAATGCACGTAAGATCCAACACATGATATTTACCCCAGAATCTTTAGGAGTTGTGTCGGGATACATTGGTGTCTTTGGAATTTGGCTCATTCCGAGTGCGTTTAACTCAACTAGTTCAGTTAGAAGATTGAAAATGATGTCCATAACTTTTTTCTGTAAGATAAATTACAATGTGAAAATATTAGTTTGTAAGTAAATGTATCGGTAGGGATTTTATGGAACTGTTCATTACTTAAAAGGTACAAACATACCAATACTCGGAGGCAATAATCATGAGCATTGCAGCTTAGCTCCCTTACTCCTGAGTCCCAAACGATTATTCTCTTCTTGTTGTTGTCCATCTTGTACAGAGTCCAACGCGATTCCCAGAAGACTGGTATGTATATCTGGATGTTACATGAATGTTCGTAAAGTTAACGGTTAAGGTGTCATGTATATATGTATTGGAAAACAAGATGTGAAATCATTAGCTTTCTATGACCCAAAAAAAAAAAATGGAAATAATTACTTACTATGAACTCCTCCTTGGAGCTTATAGAAGAGCCGGGGTCATTTATGTAAGTCTCCAGTAATGAAACCATGATGATCAATAATTTTTTGTATTCGTGGGCCTTTTCCTCCTTCGTATTATAGGCCATCAACACATCACGCTACATGGGGAGTGAAAATCAGCAAGGTCATCAAGCATGACAACTTTTATTAGTAACAAATCAATTCAATACATCCTAGTTTAGAGCATATCACCTCTCTCGGAGTAATGAAAAATCCAGTCTATGACATACTTTCCCCAGTTGTACTCCTTCACATTCTCCAACACTTTTGTTGTTAGAGCTCTGCGATGATAGGGGCTACACCACGAGCTCTTTGTGTGACAGACTACCATTGAAAGTGCGAACAAAAGAAAGTGCCTCAAGAAGAACAATTTGTCTTCCACCTCGGATAAGCATTTGTTTCGCACGTGATCTGCATCTATTCCTCCCTTGTTGTTGTAGTCCCCAAGCTGGTTGTTTTGACTAATATCTGATATTTTCTTCCCTCTCTATTTTGGCATGTAGTTTTTAGAGTATGCTTAGTATGATTTATGAATTTGCTTTAATGGAAATGAAATTAAATTAAGTTAAGTAATGTTTCCAATCATGAAAATTGTATTTCTTTTTCCTTTTCCACGTTTCAAGTAATTTGGATCTGCAATCCAACGCTGATTACGTTGTTATACAACGTTGGTCCTAATATATTTTATAAACGCTTATGTCCAATGAACCTTTCGTTTCACTGCTAATGTATATTTGTTTTTACCAATTTATTATATGCTTTTAAATCGTACTTGGTCGGCTTTGTCTGAGGAGGTTGTTATTTACAAAAATACCCCTTCATATATATTTAGCGAACAACTTGTTTCATTTTTCAACAAAAAAAAACAACAACAACAAAACAAACAAACCCTTACCCTAATTGTTTTTTCGCCTACCGGAGGTGGCTCACCTCAATCAACCCACCCAGTAATTTACCTCCACCATCTCAGGCACGATGTCAACCTCCTCATGCACAAGTCACACAACCATAGAAATTTTCCCAGCTTTCTTCACTCTGCTCTTCTCCGAGGACATGCCAGAGTTCCTATCAAACCCAATTGCTGATGACGAATGGCTGAGGATGGAGTACACAAAAACAGAACGCATCGACCTCTTTCAGCCCCCTAACCCTGGCCCTCCAGAGATTGTGACAAATAACACCAGGTACAGATCTACCTTTCTGTAACACCCCAAATTTTCGTCTAAAATAAATAAATAAAAAGAAATAGACTCAAGCCGAAAATCCGGCAGAGTTCCTTTTGTAAACACACTACCCAGCCTAATAAGGCTTATAAAAACCTGCTTAACAAAAATATAAAACAAAATCCAAAAACCCAACGGAAGACTCTAATAACATTCGGGGCACTACCGCCACACTCACTCATACGAATGAGTGTAAGGCTCTTCAACTGAAAACTAATAATAATAATAATCTCAATATTAGTCTAGGTGGTCTATTTAATTACAACTTAATTATCTTAATAAAAGAACAAACTACTATTTCTTCGTGTACGTCTATCTGAAAGCGTTCCTCACGACATCTGTATATAATAAACTTCAATCTGCAAAATTGTGAGAATTTGCAACGTCAGCAATGCTGGTAACTCACATCTAGTACGTAAAACTCATTCTAGATTCAAATCAAGTCTAAACGTATAAACATGTTTCAATTTAATCAAACAAGAGATCTTAATTAATCTTTTGCAAACTTTACTTACTATAAACACCATACACTTATACAAATAAAGAGAATACCAACGATAGTACTAAAAACAAGTAACTTTTTTCTAGATATCCTCTATACTCGGGATATCTTAATAGCTTTTATTATTAATCTTGCATTATTGAGCTGGGCATAAGGGAGAGGTTCCTAGGGCCGCCGCATCTCGTTGCGTTTAAACCCTTGACCACAACTGGGGGTCAAGCCACAACTGGGGGCCAAATGTGTTATACCTGCTGACCACAACTGGGGGTCATAGCCACAACTGGGGGCTAGGTCACAACTGGGGCCCGCAGCTAAGCTCTGGGGACGTCTCCCATATAACACATCTGGAGTACCCATAGGTTCCTACTGCCCAGAGCCATCTTCCACTTTACGTTATTAGTAGCTTAAGTAGCTTTGACTCATAACTTCTCATATAAACACACATAATTCATATGGAGCTAGCTAGTAACTTATCACATCAAAATCATTCATTTATTTCACTTGTACTGGTACATAGAATCATTCATATAGTTCTCTTTTCTTTACTTTAGCTGTAACTCAGGTAGTAACTCTCTTTACTACCCATCTCTTCATAAGCTGGCTTATAACTTCTCTTCCTTTTTGACTTGTCTTATAAAAACCTCACAATTAGTCTTGATAACATAAATATATTCTGAAGTCTGTAATCATTCTCCTAGACTTATACTTAGATCAACTCTTAACCAGTTAATCGTAATATGCACGAAAATAAGCCACATAATTTCCACATAAGTTAAGTACACAGTAGGAGTTCATGACAACTTATTCATCCATTTAACAGAAACCCACAAACAATTAAACATTAGGGGCTCACTTCATATCTACATGTTTCAGATCCCCAATTTACGCTAATCTGTATACTTTTAAAGTTTACGCAACGTGCTATGCACTTAGTATAATCAACTGAACTGAAATTTCTATTACTATCCAATTCCCATATACATCATATTCCAATCAACCATACCTACACATAATAAGGCTCAAAATGAATGTAAAATGAACCTGACGTAATAGACGTAGTTACCTCTAATCGAATTTCAGCAACTAGGCCATACAATTCCTCCAATTGATCAAGTGATTATCCATGGCATATGCATAACAATTACAACAAAACAATTAACATGAACCCAATTAAATTCAGAATTATAATTCAACCCAAAACAGAAGATCAATTAAGGGTTTAGGGTTTTGCAAACCAATCAGTTCATGGAGGCTAGGGATGGTGACTAGTAGTGTCTGGGGTGCTGGTGTTCACCGGATTCCATGGCACTAGCAAGCACGAACAGAGGGGAGCCAATTCGCTCAACTGAAACCAGAGGAGAGAGAAAACACGCCCAAGCAGAGGAGAGAGAAAATTTACAGTGAACAGCTGCAATTTAGCGACAGTAGCAACGAATTAGTGGCACGAGCAGTAGAGTTTCGATGGGAAAGCTGAAGATCAGTGGTGAGGGCGTGATTGTGGCGATGGAGAATGACAGTGGTGGTCTTTGTGCGTGAGAAAGAAAATAGGTGAGGAAGTTTTACGATGTGCGATATAAAAGGGAACAAAGGCGGTGAAGAGTCTCTATTAGAGTCCAACTCTTTTTCTTTTTCTTTTTCAAAGCCCAAACACAAGCAATTAAAATAATTCAAAGGAATCAACTAAACTAATAATCAAATACTCTTTTAAAACAAATTCTTTTATTTCATTAATCAATAAACATTTTTATAAAAATACAATAAATAGTCGGGGTATTACACTTTCCTATAATAACTACAAATTGTTTTCCATTTATTTCCAATTTTACCCGTGTTTTAGTTAATTGGAACAAGTTTGCACCTATGTAACATTTCTATCTATATTGATGTGCATGATTTTTCTAAGAACATTTTAGGTGTACAAATAGGACAGTGATTCTCATCATACACATTTTAGGTGTATAATAAGACAATAATAAGACAATATGATACACTCATTTTTGCTCCACTCAATTTGGAACATTAAAGTATTTTTTAGTAACAAATGAGCGGTATGTATGATAAAGTACTCCAACTAAGTGTGTGACCTTTATTTTGAATTTAAAAGTCAAATGTTTTGGTCCCTCGTTGATTATGTGATCTAGTAACAAGTATATGGTATTCAGGTACATGATTAAAGTGAACAGCGAGCCCTTCTCGGATGTCAAACCATCTAACATTAGAGCTGCTATCCTCCAACCTAAATTGGCGATAGCGCCTGTTTTAGATCTTCTCATGACCCATGACCCAAGACAAAATCGAGAATCTGAAGCCTGCACATCTCTTTAGTATGACCGGCCTAAGTTGTTTCAAGTACTCCCAGTTGGAAGCCCCGCTTGATGCCCTCAGATCAATCGGAGAGGGCGACCCTCAATTGTTGCCTCATGGGTATGTTATTCTTGTGGATCCTCCAATGAATCTCCAACAATGTCCAGTTGGTTTGTTCGTCACCTCTGTTCCTACAGTGGCAAACATGGCTGCTTTTTCTAACTCAGTGCAGGTATACACCCTTGACCGCTGTGAGAAACAAGTGGCGTTTAGGATCGAGCGGAAGGAAAGACCTTCAAGGGGCGGCCCAGACCGTCCCTACTATGAATGACAAGTAGAGGCGTTGTCCCGTTATTGGAGAGTGATGCCAGAAAACATTCCAATTGACTTGTGGGATGAGAGCAAGGTGGAAGAGTTTCCGGAGGTACAAGGAAGGGTAAAGATTGAAGATGAGTTGACTTTCATAATTTGGAATGCAACGGGGATTGCCCGACCATCGTTCATCAGTAATTTCCCGCACCTATGCAAGAACTATCGTCCCATCTTGTTCATTGTAACAGAGACGAAGGTTAGCCGTAACAACACTTTGGACATTGTGAGCAACATCACAACATTTGAGAATTGGAGGCTTGTTGAGCCTGATGGGTTTGATGGTGGAATCCTCATATTTTGGACAAACAAGATTGACTTTAAGTGGCTGAATTGTGATCGGTCGCTAATCCATGGGTTCATGCAGGAAGCTCCACCTGGAGAGTGACTAGCTCGAGGTAACCACTCTTCGATCGCTTGATTGTGTGTGTTGAATCTGATACACTACTAATGAGTTTTTAAATTTTAGGTTTGTTCTAATGCTGGTGGAGAATGAAGGAAGCGGTGATTGAATGAAGTCGTGATTGAATGAAGTGGTGATTCAAGACTACTTTTGTTTGTTTACGTTTGTTCTAAGTTGTAATGAGTATGAAACAATGTCATTCGAGCTCTTTTGCTATTCCCCCACTCCCAAAACTTGTCTATGGTACGTTGTTGTTCGATCACCCTACCCTTGGTATGTTTTTTCCTAGTACTTGTGTGTTAAGATCATTGAACTTCTAATGGGAATGCAACATAATTAGCTCCTCTCAAATGATATGTATTTCAATGGGACTTCCATTTCAATGCTTTCAACATTTCGGAATGCCAAGGGAATCATATTAACAGCATATAATCGTTGTTGCTAAAATATTTCATAAAGTCTTAATGTCAACGACGTTCTCAATTATTCTCTTCTTACAATGGTTGTTCCTAATATATTCCTAAACTTTCATTTCATACGTCAAGGAACCATTCATTTTACTTAAATGTGTTTTCATTGTTACCAATAATATATAGGTTTGCAAATCATACTTGGTATGTCATCATATTTACAAAAATACCCACATTTATAAATATGGGTTCATTTTCTGAGTGAAACCACCACAAACCCTAAATTGAATTTTAAACCTAAACTACTTCTCCTCTCTCACCTCAACAAGCAAGTAAGCTTACCTCCACCTCCTTCGACCATATCCATGTCAACATCCTCAGATTCATCAGAGGAATATTTCGAGAGGCAACTAAGTTCGACTATGTTAGAATTTTCCGCAATAGTTTCGCGAAAATCTTCCCCAATTACATGCCTGAGTGGGTGACGAACCCAATTCCTGTGGACCAAAGGCTGAAGGTCGTCTACAACAAAAAGGATTGCATCGATCTTTTCCACCACCCTAACCCAGGGGTTCCAGAAATTGTCACAAATAATACAAGGTACTTGGATCTACAATAAAACTTTCTCAATTTTTGTTTTCCCCTCCAAACACAACCCTTCCCACTTTATTTCTACAATTTATGATGATATTAGCATTTCTACAATTTTCATGTATCATGATATTAACATTTATGATGAATGATGATATTACATTTCTGCAAATTTAGTTGCTATTGATTTTACAAGGAACAACAACCACATGTGTGTTTCTAAAACTTTACGCCCAATAATTTTTTTTATTTTTTTTATTTTTTTATTTTTTTAGGCTTCTAAATGTAATATTATCTGATTTCATTAGAAACAACTATGACCATAAGTAACGTTATGGAAATTAATTGACGCTTCTACCTGTATCAATGAGTGAAAGTTTTTACTAGGACCAAACAAAGTGAATTTCTTAGTCAAACGTCTCTCTCTTTGGTTCAATTATAATTTTTGGTAACAATAATATGGTATTCAGGTACATGATTAGAGTCAACAACTTACCCTTTTGGGATGTTAAACCCTCCAAAATTAGAGCTACAATCCTCAAACCAAAATTGGTGAAAGCGCCTATTTTAGATCTCCTCATGACTCAAGACGATGTCGAGAATCTGAAACTTGCACATCTCTTTAGTGTGATAGACCTAAGTTGTTTCGCATACTCGGAGCTAGAGGCCCCGCTTGATGCAGGGTCGTCCCTGACATTTAGAAGGCCCTGTGCTAAAATCAAATTTTAGGCCCTTGCATATGAAAAAAAAAAATGGACAATTTTCAATTTCAATTTAACTTTATTACAAAATTTTAATCCCACAATAAAATATTCTCTTATAAATTAATTATACACAAAAGTATATCATGAAATAAAACCTATCAATGACATCTCCCTTTCTAGTTTCTACCACACTCAAAACAAGTAAATAACAAAATCGGCTTAGTCAAAACAATATTTTTTTTTCCTCGGCTCAAGCTCAACATAAACAAATCTATATTATTTGTTCTTAAGTATCAGAAATTCAAAAATTATACATTCAATAATCAAAAAGAGTTTCAAATTTAAGAATCTAATAGCAAAATTTTTAAAAAAGTCCAAACGAAAAAACGAAAAGAAAAATTATACCTTTAGTTTTGGTTGGGCTGGGGAAAGCGGCCTTATATTACGGCAAAAATGCTACTCTATAAAACTTGGAAGTAGAACATTTATGGCTGGAGCAGTGAGAAATTCTTCATGACACTTGAGAGAAAGAAGACAAATTTGTTGAGACATTGAGTAATTAGGGAAGAAGTAGAAGAGTTTGTTTCCGTTATTAATGAATATAACAATGGTTAGGGCATGAGAATTGAGTGCTATAACAATGGTTGACTGGGGTAGAAACTAGAAAGAGAGAGGAGAGGAAAAGCATAAAGTTATTAAAATCCATAATTGGGGCCCAACTTTCAAGACATTAAAAGCCCAATAATCGCTTAGCCATATCACTGATCACTGTAGACAGTCCATATTAGACGAAACTGAGTCAAATACTGTATATACTTAGCACCAAATTGGGGCCCTTTAATTTCGTGAGGCCCTGTGCCGTTGCCCTGGGTGCACATGCCCAGGGACGGCCCTGGCTTGATGCCATCCGCTCAATGGAAGAGCGCGATCCTCATTTTCTGCCTAATGGCTTTGATATCCTAGTAGATCCTCCTATAAACCTCCATCAATCTCCAGTTGGTTTGATCATCACCTCTGTTCCTACAGTGGCAAATATGGCTGCTTTTTCTAACTCTGTTCAGATATACACACTGGAGCATACTGAGAAACAAGTGGGCGTTATGGTCGAATTGATGAAAAATACATCATAGAGAGGCCCAAACCAGCCTTATTATCAATGCCGAGTAGAGGCGTTGTCCCGCTATTTGAGAGTCATTCCAGAAAACATTCTGATTGACTCGTGGGATGACGCTAAGGTCGTAGAGTTTCCGGAATTAAAAGGAAGGCCGAGGCTTGAAAATTAGTCGAAAATCATAATTTGGAGTGCAAGAGGGATTGCCCGTCCATCTTTCAGGACAAATTTCCTGTACTTATGTCAGCTCTACCAACCCTACTTGTTCATTGTAACAGAGACGAGAGTTAGTTGTAAGAACACCGAGGCCATTCTCAACAATATCACAATTTTTGAGAATTGGAGGCTTGTTGTCCCTGATGGGGTTGATGGTGGAGTCCTGATATCTTGGACAAACCAGATTGATTTCAAGCTGATCAATTGTGAGTGGCCGCTAATCCACGACTTCATGCAGGGTCCTCTACATTCACAGTGCATGGAGGTATAAGTCTTGTTTCCTTTTTTTTTTTTTTTTTTTTTTTTTTTTTTTTTTTTTTAAGTGTTTAGTCGTTACACTAGTAATGCATCTTTGAATTTCAGGTTTCTTCTGTTGCTGGTGGAGATTGACGATGCGGCGAAGATTGAAGATGATGCGAAGATCAAAGGAAGTGGATATTTTGCAGCCTTTGTTGGTTTAAGTTTTAATTTGTAGGAAATGATGAAATATTGTCATTCGGGCTCTTTAGCTATTTCCCCCCACCCTGGCTTGTATTATACCCCAAGCTCCCCAAACTTGTTTATTTGCTGGAATTTGTGATGGTTTGTACTAATCCCACAACTGCCCTGAACATGTATTGGCTTCCATGAACTGGGACACCCCCCCCCCCGGTTATGTTCTCCTTTGGCTGAATCTTGGTTAATGAAGTTGGTTCTTTTGCATAATTGTGGAGTGGTTAGTTTTTCAATTAAAATATATTCATCCATTATTATAAAATTTTGATCAACTAAAAAGGTTCCCATAACCATTCTTATCTTTGTTATAAAATTTTGATCAACTAAAAAGGTTCCCATAACCATTCTTATCTTATAATTGTTACCGTTAATTTTAATAGCTTGACACTAACAAGGATGTTTGATTAAGCAAATAAATGATTTACTTGTACTTGTACATGAAAAGGGTAAAGACTCAAACCTCCCCAATTATTACAACAACAACATCTCTTCAAATGCAAACGCACCATACTTCACTTTCAGTTCAACATTCACTAAGACAAATTTGCTGATTATTTTGATAAATAAAAAAAAGAAGTTTCCGCTTGTATTCCCCTCCAACACTATCAATCACACAACTACATTGTCCTTTGGGTATGGGTTGCCATATCTAACGTTCTACACAATCTGTCAAATTTAGCAAGATGATATTAATCAAACCAATGACTAATTATATGATCAACAAAATAACAATAATGCTATCGAACTAATTTAGTCACTTTCACTGGCGAGAAAGATCACCTGGCAGTGACCATATTCACCGTCTTCTCCCACGTCAACTTGTAACGTTGCCTCCAAAGTCTCTTGGTCCCATGCACACGGTCTACACCGATCAATCCTCCAGTTTACGCATTCGCCAAGGTCAAGCCTATCCAAGTACACCAACTGCAAGCAGGATAAACTTAGTAACAGGAAGATGTTGAAAAATAAAATCAAATGAGATTTAGTGTCATATACAACTTACTGCTAGTAACAATGTGCATCCTCCAAATCCTTCAATAGTTTCATCAACTCTGAACCTATACACAATTAGCCACTACAAAACATATGCTCCCCAGTTGTATTTCATAGCTTCAGAAGCACTAGGTAGCACTTTCAAATGTTGTGGGCTGATAGCGCGTTTTTTGCATAGGACAAAGCAGAATTCCTAATGTATATAAGAGAAAATGTGCTTTGAACTTCTCCCTGTCTTTCTTCTCTCCGCAGACCTTTTTAAAGACATCTCTCTCGTAGATGCTCCCGTAACAGCATTCCTTATACCCCTTCTTCAAATCCTTCAACATGTTCTTGTTAGCCTCAGGTACTGGCTTACTCCACTGCCCATACGGAGTTCCTAGAACCCAAGCAACCAAATTCTCATCAATGACGACAGAGTATCATTTTCTAATCTTAAGCTCTTGATTATAGGGGTCTAGCCACTTAGTAAGCTAGTACCCAAATTTTTTATCGGTGTCACTTACTTTCATATTCAAGAACTCACCAAAACCCATATCTTTCACCCAGCCTCGCTGTATTTTGGTTAAACGTGCAATCAATTTACTAAACCTTTGCACATTGCAACCCATTTTGAATCGACAGAAACCCTATAAATAACTCACATAGTATGCACTCACTATTAGCATTAAAGTTTTCTTTCAAATAAGCCCCCAGAATATCAAACAACAATCAAATAATTTGGTTGCTAATAATGATGAATGTATGATAACTTACAGAATCATTTATAGTTGTGCGATCATCATCATTATCTTGCTGTGGCTCACCCTCTGCTCCATCTTTTGAAAAATTATCATCGGCCTCATCCTTTGTTTCACCCTCTGCTACATTTTCAACATCCTTTTTGTTCGTGTCATTCACATCACCAACATTATCAGCTTGATTCTTTGTCTTACACCCTGCGCCATCTTCATTCACATTACTATCATTCGTTCTCAACTCTTCCTCTACAACATCATGAGGTTCATGTACACAACATATTAATAGTTTGTGAAAAGGAAAAACATATTAGTACAAGTCCAAGATACAATTTACTGGGAACAACTATGATTAAACGAGAATAGTGAATCCTTACAAAACTTTTCTTCAGCTTCATCTTCTTCCTGGCCATACTCTTCAACCTAACCCTATTACCACTGTTGGTAAATGTATTCTTTCGTAATGGCGGAGGGGGTACTTCCACGTCATTGAAAATAATCTCATCCTTATCCTCAACTCTATGCTCTCCAAATAAACGTCTAATGGGACTACAACTCCAAAATTTCAACTCATCCATTTTAGACGAATAATCTACTACACAAAAGGTATCCATTGGGTTTCTTTGAGCATAAATATTGACAACATTAAAATACTTTAACTTAAGATGATCCATAATGGCTTGTAGTGTGAATTTCTCAGGATCGAAATAACATATATAACTTCTTGCTCACCCCTATTGTATTCTTTATTTGAAATTATTGATCCGCCATGTCTAATTATGACAACGTAGTAGGTTGTCATCTACAGAAATTAGATCATAACAAATTTCAACAAGATTTACTTGTTCAATTTCTCCATTAATCTACATACTCACCTTGGATTGCCAGAAACCCTAGCTCTCTCCAAATAAATTGAACTTCCTCCCAACAATGCAATGCTTTCCAGCTCATTTCATGCGCGTTTCACCAATTCGCTCTACCAATTTCTTCCTTTCAACCCAATTTCACCCAACTTTTGCCTATCTTTTGAAAGAATTGATTTTCATTGAACTTTGCCTTACATGCTTCGTATTTCTCTGCACTGTTCTAATATTCTGGGGGTTTTATTAACAATACTTGTCTTGTTTCATATACCCAATTTTTGTCTAATATAATACTCGTTAACTCCACCCACTTTCATATAAAATAAAGATTTTCAACATATGTAGTTTGTCTATTTACTATGAACAACTAGGAAACTAAGGATAATTATCTCTGTCATCTGTTTACACTTTCAAGGAACACAACTTAACATTATTATTAGTAACAAATGCATGTCATTTAAAATTTATTTACAGTGCCATTGGACGCAAAAAACTTCTAATTTTTTGGGAACAACCATTGGAAAAAAATTAATACTCACCGCCTTCAACGAGTGTCTTTGACTGGTTGTGCGGCCTCTTTTCTTCGATGCAACCACCTCTTGCAACTTATATCACCGGTCGCTAAAATATGTCAATTGTTTTCCGGAGATTTTGATGTCTTCGCCTGAGATTTCGTTGTCTCCTTTTTCTTGCATGAAATTAGGATCACCATCTATAACAATCTTCTCCAGAGATTTCGCCGTCTTCCACTGAGATTTTCGAGTGAAGTCGGGTGAGATATGAGCTTTTTTTGTTCTCGTCGGAGTTTTTCCCTTTCGCTGGAGCCGTACCCCCCTAATTTTCCCTCCCTAAAACCCTAATGCCTTTTGAATTTTGAACTAAATGTGTTTGAATTTTGAATCAAATGTCACTCAAAATATTTTACCTTTATTTTTCTCTTCTTTACCAACCAGCCAATGAGAAAGTGACAACACATCAATGAAATTGTTGTAAGATACAACCATTGTATATTTGTATCAAGTTCATTTTCCTTATTTTACCCTCACTTTTGTAAAATTTAAAATCTACATCTACCCCCAAATCCTCATTAATGCTGAGTGTATAAGAGGAAAACAAGTGTCAAAATCACTTTGCCTTGATCTTTGTGCCAAAAGCAAATGGTAGAGTTTCATAGGAACGGATGAAGTAAATTTCATACACTATTCTAGATAAAAGAAGTGTCAAACTCACGATAGAGATAAAACTTAATAATTAATGTAACACCCCCGAATTCGCAACGACTTTGTGGGAACTATTGACGTCGCTATACACGACTCGACACCTCTGAACCATCACGAACCCAAGGGAATGCTACTGCAACATTTATCGTTAAGGAATAAATGCTAAGCAGAAAGGAAAAACTAGGTATCAAAGGTAGCATCTAAACAAACTAAACGTTAATATCAGAGTTGTCTATCAAGTGAACTTAAGTCCATTAAAATATTAATACAACTTTGCCTTCAAGGGCACAATCCAAACAAAATCCCAACAAACCAAAGTAACCAAAATAAATAATAAGTCTAGAGAAAAAGCCCACAATTAAACTTCAAGCTATCCGTCCTCACTCAGCTACACCCGCACTTTGGTTTCCGTGACGGAAACAAGGTACAGAAGAAAAGAGAAGAAACAAAAGAAAACAAAAATCAGATAAACTGAATAAACGTCGTCTATACCCAGTAAAAACACTTTCGCAAACCTTAGCTGAGTTTTAGAAGAATCATTGAAATTCATTTGCATGCACAAGTAATCATACAATCAAGCACACGCAAACTCGATATTCAATTACATGCAATTCTTGCTTTAGTGATCATTCGAACACAAATAGATAAACCATCTTGATTAGAGAAATAAGAGAGCGAATAGACCAGCGATTACCCATACTGTTCATAGATAGATATAGACATGTCATGGACTTACTCTAGTGTATACTCACACTGCCTCTAACATAATAATTGATATGTAGAGAATTAAACGATGGGGAATGATCAGTCCCGAACACACTAACAAACGCTCACTACGTAGTAGGTAACTTTGATAATCACAACCCGATCACGCTTGTCCGTTTGGTCCTAATTAAAAACAATTACCGAGACATAATCAGTAAATACGAAAATCCAAACAGTACTGAAACTGTAAACTAATATTTTTATTAAATTTTTTGATTTATTCTAAATAATCTAGGCTTTTAAAAATCCAGATTTGGACTCCAAATAAGTACAGAAAAATAGAAAAAAATATTGAAAAATACTGAAAATACGAAATTAATTAAAACGAAATTATTAAACAAAACCCTAATCGATTTTTCGAGTCTAGGCCGTGATACACCAAGCATGGGAGCCACGACCTAGCCCATCACCAAGACCACCACCCACCGACCACCATGATCGGCGGTGGCTCGCCGGAGCACCGGCGACGGAGGAGAGAGAGAGAGCGAGACAGATTGCGAGTGAGAGAGAGAGAAATTGCGAGAGAGAGAGAGAGAGAGAGAGAGCGACTGAGAGATGGAGGAGCAACGGGCAGGGCCCATCGCGTCGACCACTCGCTGGTGACCACCCAGGCGCAGCCTGGTGGCGCGGCGGTGGCGCGGCGGCGGCGCGACAGTCGCGGCTCAGCAAAACAGGGGAGGGAGAAAAACAGAGCATGAAAGAGAGAGAAAGAAAGAGAGAGAGGGAGGGGGATTACCGGCGAGAAGAGGACGTCGGTGGCTGGCCTGGTGGCCGGCGACAGCAGGGGGAGAGAGAGAGAAGGTGTGCGGTGGAGAGAGAGAGAGAAACCGTGAGGGAGGAGAGAGAAAGAATTGGGGTTTTGGCTCAGTTTTTGCAACTGATCAACTGACCCATCTCTTAGCTTATATAGGTGTTTGGTCAAAGAAAGTCAAAACCTACTAGATCTAGGATTATTTTCTGATTTAATTGCTAATTAAAAACAATTAAAACTAATTAAATGCTTATTAAAACCAATTTAAAACAATATGAATAAGCCTTATTCATATACAAAATCATTTTAATTAAATCCCTCAATTTGATAATTATAAATCCCGAAATTCCTATAATAATAATTAATATTATTATGGCTTAATTTGAGTAAATCGAATCGTTAAATAAATACATTTAAATCTCCGAAACTATTTATAAATGAATTATAAATCGTTATTATAATTATAGAAAATATTGGGGTATCACATTCTACCCTCCTTAAAAGAAGTTTCGTCCTGAAACTTGAAACATGAAGTAATCACTTTTCAACGAAACGAGTTTACCCATACGAAGGTATAAAACGATTTTAGGACAATGGCAATGCAATGCATGTACTACGGTTGTGATCTAAGTCGATTAGCAATACAGCATGCAATACTAGAACATGCAACTCGTGCAAAGCGGTAAACAAAAGACGAATTTACTAGGTGTGACATTCTACCCTCCTTAAAAAGGGTTTTGTCCCGAAACTCAAATGGAATTAGTACCTTCGATAAAAAGTTCTGGGTACTTCTCGCGCATCATGGATTCAGCTTCCCATGTTGCTTCTTCTTGACCATGACGGGACCAAATAACTTTCACAATCGGAACAGCCTTTGCACGAGTCGAGCGCTCTTTGCGGTCGGTGATCTTGATTGAACGTTCTTCATACGTCAAGCTCTCATCAAGTTCGATCGCTTCAAGTTGAACGACATGAGTTGGGTCATGTACGTATCGCTTCAGTTGAGAGATATGAAACACATTGTGGACTTTTTCAAGTTCCACAGGCAAAGCTAAACGATAAGCAACTTCACCAATCCTCTCTAGGATCTCGTAAGGTCCAATGTAACGAGGACTCAATTTTCCCTTATGACCAAAACGCATAACGCCCTTGGTAGGAGACACTCGCAAAAGTATCTTGCTTCCCACCTCAAATTCTTCAGGTCTGCGACCTCTATCTGCATACGATTTCTGGCGATCTTGTGCACTTCGCATCTTTGTTTGAATCACCTTCACAATGTCGACAGTCTGCTGGATCATGTCAGGACCCAAAACTGCAGTCTCGCTAATGTCATTCCAACATACAGGCGATCTACACTTCCTACCATACAAGGCTTCATATGGTGCTCGATCGATGCTCGACTGATAGCTGTTGTTGTAAGAAAATTCGATCAATCTTCAGGTACACCATGAAGTCTCATGACTTCCTTGACGTACGCGTCAGCCACTTTCTCCATTTCTCACGTGTCGTGCATTGGGATGAATCTCGCAACTTTAGTAAGACGGTCTACAATGACCCAAATAGCGTTGTTCTTCTTCTGTGTCAAAGGTAAATCCATGACAAAATCCATAGAAATCGAATTCCATTTCCATGTAGGAACTTCTAGTGATTGTACCATTCCACCTGGTCTTTTGTGCTCGATCTTGACTTTTTGACATGTCAAACACTTCGCTACAAACTCAGCGACTTCTTGTTTCATTCCCTTCCACCAGAACACTTGGCGAAGATTTTTGTAAAGCTTGTCTCCACCAGGATGTACAGAATACGGAGTATTGTGAGCTTCGCCCAAAAATCTGACTTTTGATAACTGGGTCATTGGGTACGCAAACACGTTATCGAAACCTCAAAATTCCATATTGGCCCAAAGTGAAGTCCTCGGACCTACCCTCGTCTTTGTGGTTTGGAATCCACTGAAGATCCTCATCACCACTCTGTCTATCTTTAATCTCTTCTAGCAATGTTGGTCGAACAGTCATATGTGCTAAGGTACACTGAACGTCACCTTGAAACACAATCTCCACCTCGAGAGTTTGCAAGTCACGTATGATCTCCTTAGGAAGCACTAAAGCAGTGTTTAAAGTATGTCAAGTCTTCCTACTCAAAGCGTCAGCGACTACGTTCGCTTTACCCTCCTGGTACTGTACATCAATGTCGTACTCCGTCAGAAGTTCTAGCCATCTCCTTTGGCGCATGTTTAACTCTTTCTGCGTAAAGATATACTTGAGACTCTTGTGATCAGTGAACATCTTGAATGCGGAACCATACAGGTAGTGTCTCCAAATCTTCAATGCGAATACGGCAGCAGCAAGTTCTAGAACATGCGTAGGATAGTTATCCTCATGCTTCTTCAGTTGTCGTGAGGCGTAAGCCACGACCTTTCCGTGTTGCATCAAAACACACCCTAAGCCATGCTTAGACGCGTCACTGTAGACCTCATATCCTTCCGTTCCTGACGGCAATGTCAAAATAGGTGCACTCGTAAGACGTTTCTTCAACTCTTGGAAAGCAGTCTCACACTTGTCGGACCATACAAACTTTGTTGTTTTCTTCATCAAATTTGTGATTGGCTGCGCAATCTCTGAAAAACCTTCCACAAATCGTCTATAGTATCCAGCAAGTCCAAGGAAACTCTGAACTTCGGTCACAGTCGTTAGTCTTGGCCAATCTGTAACAGCTCGAATCTTCTCTGGATCTACGGCTACACCATCCTTAGACACCACGTGTCCTAAGAAAGATACCATGTCTAACCAAAACTCACACTTAGACAACTTGGCGTAAAGTTGATGTCTTCGCAGAATGTCCAAAACAGTACGTAGATGTTGCTCATGCTACTCGGCGTTCTTTGAGTAAACCAGAATATCATCAATAAAGACTACAACGAACTGGTCTAGGTAAGGCTGGAACGTACGGTTCATCAAGTCCATAAATTTCGCAGACGCATTCGTCAACCCAAAAGGCATCACAGTGAACTCGTGGTGCCCATACCTTGTCCTAAACGCTGTCTTCGCAATATCAGGCTCAGAAATCCTCAATTGATGGCCTGGTATCCTGATCGTAAGTCTATCTTTGAGAAAATAGACGCACCACGCAGTTGGTCAAACAAATCGTCAATTCTGGGAAGTGGGTACCGATTCTTGATCGTGATCTTATTCAACTCACGGTAGTCAATGCACAGCCTCATACTACCATCCTTCTTCCGTACAAACAAAATAGGAGCACCCAAAGGCGATACACTCGGATGTATGTATCCCTTTTCTAACAAATCCTTTAGCTGTGTTTTCAGCTCCTTCATCTCAGCAGGTGCCATACGATATGGTGCTTTCGAAATTGGTGCAGAACCTAGAGCAAGGTCGATGGTAAAGTCGATAATGCGTTGTGCAGGCATTCCAGGAATCTCTTCGGAAAATACATCAGCGTACTCGGAAACTACAGGAATAGGCTGCGTAGCTTCCGTTGCGCGACCCGTATCCACCACATGACAAAGGTAAATCGCTTCACCCTTAGTCACGCACTCTTTGACCTTCATAGTCGCCATCACCTTCAGCTTAGGCTTGACCACAACTCCATGATAAGTGATTCTCTTACCTTTAGGTCCTCGCAAAGAAACGCGTTGTTCGAAGCACTCTATCTTAGCCCTATACTTGTACAACCAATTCATTCCCAAAATAACGTCAAAATCACCCAATTTGAACTGAATCAAGTCTGCAGGTAGCTCAGAACCATCGATCTTAATTGAACATTTCTCGTACAACGAATTACAATTAACATTCACCCCATTTGGCATCGTAATGTTCGCCCTATACACCGAACTAGGTTCTAGGCCTATCTTAGATGCAAAGTTCTTAGAAAAAAAGGAATGCGATGCACCACTATCAAACAAAACAAAAGCGGAAAAAGAATTAACAAGAAAAGTACCAGCGATCACGTTCGGGTTTGCTTCTGCTTCATTGCGATTCATCACAAAAATTCTGCCATTAACCCCTCTATTATTGTTGTTGTTCTTCGGCGCGGGATTAACAGTTGCAGGAGCTTGTGCCTGGTTGTTCACGGCAGGAGCAGCATTGTTGCGGTTGTTGTTGTTGTTGTAACCCCCGTTTCCACGGTAGTTACCACCATTACCACGATAGCCATTGTTATTCCCACCACGATTGTAGTTGTTATCGCGGTTTTGCCCATTTCCATTCCTACCTCGGCTCCAACATTCAGAAGCTTTGTGACCCGGCTTGTTGCACTCATAGCACTGCAACACGTCACCTCGGCAGTTCTTACCAACATGCGTCTTGCTACAGCGAGTACAAGGTGTATTCCTTCTAGCCATTATCGTAGCTCGATGACTATTCGAGTCACGATTTCTATTTGCATTGTGGTTCTGACCACCTTGGTAGTTGTTGTTGCCATTAGGCCTTGGCCTCTTGTCGCCATTGTTCGATAGCAATGGATTGCCTTTGTCGCGCTTGTTCTTACCCAAATGCGTGTCACAACGTCCAACAATCCTCTCCTGATTCAGGGCTTTGTCATAAGATTCCTGAAAAGTAACGGATTGTCCAACGACAAAATGTTGAATGTCCCATTTCAGTCCATCCTCGAACCTTTCGACTCGCTCAGCTTCACTTGTCAGCATATTAGGAGTAAAAATTGCAAGCTCGTTGAACTTGGCAGCTTACTCGGCCACAGACAGCTTGTCTTGGCTTAGCCCTTCGAACTCACGTTGTTTAAGGCGTCGTAGAGCACTAGGATATAATCTAGCACAAATGGATTCCTTAAAACGATCCCAATTATAGTTCGGCGTTGCAAGCAAGTCCGTTCGCACATCGTTCCACCACTCGTTGGCTTCACCTTTCAGATAGTACGTTGCAGAGCTAACCTTCATGTTGGTAGGCCGACTCGTAGCCAGGAACAATTTTCGAACTCAATGATCCAAGTCTCCAGCTTTGTTAGATCGGCACCACCTTCGAACGTAGGAGGTTTAAGAGCGTCAAAATCTCGAAAACTACGCGTTGCAGAGGCTTGTGCGGTTTTCATCTCTTCTTAATGTGCCATTTGTCGTGCCATGATCTCGACCACATCGGTCAGACCATCCTCGAGTCGTGCAATTCTATCGGCATTGGTTGTCATTTCGCGATCTGAGAATATAAAAGTAATGGTATGAACACCATCCACCCAACTTGCACATCTCGACCATAAGGTCTAATTGAGAGAAGTAGGTTGTAATTGAAACCTTTCTGTTTACATTTAGCATATAGCATATAAGTTTCGAAGATCGACCTTACATTGTAGGTCTAAGAAACATACTTGCTTTATTGTTCTCAGTTCTCATGCATAATAGTTCGATAGGCATATAAAACACCTTAGACACATTGGTGTCACAAGAATAGACAAAGATGTTCGTAACGCACATAATGAGGCTCCACAGTATTTTAGTAGGGCAATAGATAATCACACTTAATCACATTGATATGCTTTAGCACTTGGCTCACAAGAGAGTTGATAATGCTCAACAACGATAAATTCGACATGGATTTCCCATCATGTCACGACAATAAGAGATAGCATTCATGCTTTTGGTCAACCATGCAAATATGTGACAACGACAGTGATATAAACAAATCACAACGACTTTCATTTAATCAAACGAAATAGTTTTGCAATAAGATAGATTGCAAAAGAAATATGAGTCAAAAATATTTGTTGCTTAGGCAACTACACACCACACCAATCTTGACCACGCAGGGTCATCACAAAAATGAAGTAATGTTTCTAAACACAACGACTAACTCTAGTCAATAAAATAGCTAAACAGCAACTGTGTTTTGCTTCGATCCGGGAGGCGTATCATCATCATCATCCCTCCTTGGCTTCACTTCCCTACATGGAGGGTAAGGATGCTCGTCACCTTTGAACTTCTGAGGCATGAAGAGCCTTCTAAAGTTGTCCACAAGCATGCGCTTCTTAGACCAGCAGCTCTCACATATGTCCTTCGGAGCAGGCACTAGGACGTTATTAACCTTCCATTCGAACTCAGACAAGCATAACTCATTGCCAACACCCTGAAAAGTCAGCACCCAACGATTGCATTTGCCATACTTCTCGTCGTTGATGTAGCCACTCTTCAGTACCACATCGTCATACTTCTCCTTGGGACCTCTTCAAGGATGCAAGTTGGGTAAGCCAACTAGGAAGAGTTCTACCCAGAAACCTTGGTGTATCCTTGTACGGTTCTCATATTTGTATCGCTCGATCGTAGTGAATACGCGATCGATGTAGGCATGGATGTCATCTAGCTCGGCATCAGTGGCAAAGAAAGGCTCCACAGGAGGAGACACATCAGCAGGAGGCGAAGGAGGTACAGAGTTGTTGCCGCTTGCATCACCAATATCCTTCAAGTCTGGCATGCTAGGTGAATCAGGGACACCAGCTCCATACTCGAATCGCATCTCTAGATCCACAGAGTTAGGCTCAACGCTTGGCTCGTCAGCAGGAGCATTGTCAGCCTCAGGTTCGGACTCGGTAGGTTCCTCTTCAGAATCAGGATCCTCGTTAGCTTCCAAGTTCTAGTTAGCCTCAAGCGGTACGTCATCATCGTGAGCATCATGCGCGGGTTAATCCACCACGAGCTCGTGCGCGCCATTGCCGTGCGCCTCGGGCTCGGGTACGGCCTCGTCATGCATTGGCTCGCTATCGGAAATGTCTACGTATTCCACCTCGTTCTCATGTGCAACGATCATCGCTCGCGGTTTTCTACCTCTAGTCGATTTCATCGCGGTCAATCGAGTAATTGCCATCTACAAAAGGGCAATCAAACAATAAGAACATTTAAATCACAATTAAGGTAATTTCAAGTAATTCCTAGCTTCTAGGACTATTATGTCAACGGCTTTAATTACATTTTATTTTCCCCAAAAATGAAACTAATCTTTATTAATTCATTTATTAAACCTATGCAACCTTTTTAAACCTAGAGCTTTGATACCATTTGTAACACTCCCGAATACGCAACGACTTTCTGGGAACTATCGACGTCGCTATACACGACTCGACACCGCTGAACCGTCACGAACCCAAGGGAATGCTACTGCAACCTTTATCGCTAAGGAATAAATGCTAAGCAGAAAGGAAAAACTAGGTATCAAAGGTAGCATCTAAACAAACTAAACGTTAATATCAGAGTTGTCTATCAAGTAAACTTAAGTCCATTAAAGTATTAATACAACTTTGTCTTCAAGGGCACAATCCAAACAAAATCCCAACAAACCAAAGTAACCAAAATAAATAATAAGCCTAGAGAACAAGCCCACAATTAAACTTCAAGCTATCTGTCCTTACTCAGCAACTGATCAACTGGCCCATCTCTTAGCTTATAGGTGTTTGGTCAAAGAAAGTCAAAACCTACTAGACCTAGGATTATTTTCTGATTTAATTGCTAATTAAAAATAATTAAAACTAATTAAATGCTATTTAAAACAATATGAATAAGCCTTATTCTTATACAAAATTATTTTAATTAAATCCCTCAATTTGATAATTATAAATCCCGAAATTTCCATAATAATTATTAATATTATTATGGCTTAATTTGAGTAAATCGAATCGTTTAAATAAATATACGATTTAAATCTCCGAAACTATTTATAAATGAATTATAAATCGTTATTATAATTATAGAAAATATTGGGGTATCACAAGTAATTAGTATTTGTATAGTCAATCCCACCTTTATGTATACACCAAAAGTCTTTGGGATTGACCACAACTGTGCAATCTAAACCCTTCATTAAAAATCTCCTTAAATTTCCATCGTCTAATCTAATTTATTTTAAATATTTGTTTTTATATTTGGTAATCATCTATCATGATATGTCCACCATGATGTACCATCATCATCATGTTATGAAATCAACATACATCCATGCCGCATGTACATCATCAATTTATTTTCAACCTTATTTTATTTCCGTAGCATCTATTCATATCTATCACACTTATATTTTGTTTATCATAGCTCCTCTTCTCCTTATATATATATATATATATATATATATATATATATATATATATATATATATATATATATATATATAGTTAGGCTTACAAATTAGAATGCTTACATTAATTTCTTTTTTCATTCTTTGTTTTCCTTTTTCTTTTCTTAGTCTTCGAAGCTTTTTTTTCTGGCAACTCTCTTTTATTATCACTGTTTTCTACTAATCATCAACCTTTTCTTGCTTTTTTTTCTTCCTTCTTTTGTTAAAAAAAATTACGTATTTGAAGGCTTACCTACATAAAACTATTTTTTAATCACTCAAAAAAATGTTTTTTAAAATACATGTCCAAAAATTATTTACTATGTTGGTGTTAGTGTTTTCACAAAAAAAAATGTTTAAAACAGTCATAGTGTAACTTTTGATACGAACACAATCACTTTTTAGGGAAACAAGGATCACAGTTAGACCTGTCGACCTGACCTGAAAACTCAATCCATTTTTTCAAGGTTCTGACACTGATTTTTTGACCCGCAACCCAATTTGACCTAAACCAGATTAACCCGTTGTTTCTTGGGTCAAACCTGACCCGTTAGTTGGTCAACCCATTTGACCCAAAGAATAGAACAATTTGCAATTATGAACAAAAAGATCGGCTAAAATATTTTAACAATCATGTAAAATCTTTTTTATGTGTTTCATTAACTTTTTCTCTACCTCTTTGTTCTCTCAAAATGAGAAATTTTGCTTTTAACTACGCTAAAATGGACAGAATTATATCGTAAAACTTATCGAAAAATTAAACCATATATAAAGAATATCACATAGTTGTCTATACATACCAAAAGGTGAAAAAATAAACGTACGTAGTTAATAAACATTACAAATTAGAGTAAATATTTGCCAATATACTGTCTGAAAGTATAAATTGGCTATATAATTGACAAAAAAATAAAATTTATTGGGTCACTCAACCCGATGGGTCGACTAGAACCCTACAACACTAGATTAGGGTCGAGCATTTCTCAACCCGAACCCGAAATGACCGACGCGCTAGTGACCCTAACCCGACATGACCCGAACCCAACCTGTCCGACCTAATTGACAGGTTTAGTAACAGCTGATAATAAGTGAACCCTATATTTCTAAATAGTGACTCCATTTTTCTGTGAGTTGGTCTCACATAAGATCTGTTGTACTGCCTTCTTAAAATTATGCAACAAAATATTATTATTATTATTATTATTATTATTATTATTATTATTATTATTATTATTATTATTATTATTATTATTATTATTATTATTATTATTATTATTATTATTATTATTATTATTATTATTATTATTATTATTAATCATGAATAATCCCAAGTTTAAGGGGTCATTGAACAGATAATATCAAGTTGAAAGTTTCCTCCCACTAGCAGTCCTAGGTAGATCGAACATAGTCAAAGTACCTTTTTTATTTGGATGACGTGACATATCTCCCAATTTAAAAATGTCTATTGCAATTGACGTTTCTCCATTTTTCATTTTGATTCATCATAAACCTAGAACAAGTTGTTGTGTCATATCCTTAACCCACACATTGTTCAAATCATCATAGACCCTAGCCTTATTTCGATTTCCTTTATTCGTTAGATCGCCTAAATCAAATTAAGAAGACAAGGAGGGTCTCAATTGATTTTTATAATTAAATTGGGGAATCCTTTAATGTGTTCAAAACGACGAACGAGGACTTAATATTGTTTAGCGGGGACCACTTAGCTCATGGGAAAAAAGTTTAAAATTGGAAATTTTTTTGGATATAAATAAACTTGTGATTAATATTAGCCGAATAATGAAATTTGGGCTTATCCCCAGCCTATAAATTTTTATTTAATAATATTATTATGGATAAAATTGCTATTATTACTTTTACCTTGAATAGAGTAGGATAACAATATTATGCTTCTATCAACCCTAGTTTGGTTGTGGTGATGCATAATCTGGGATAAAAAATAAAAAATGGAGGGAAATTGAGATTAAAAAAAACATGACAGAGAGAAAATATATGAAATGATGTGATTGACTCAACGTATCGACACAAACTCAATACCTTTGAGTCATTGTTGACAAATTATGAAAATAACTCATTCTCATGATAACTTGAACAAGAAGTGACCCAACAATAATTCACTTGACCCAATTGATGAGTACGAGTACTCGTTGCTTGTAGAATGGTTACCACTGTAATTTTATCGTTACTACCATAATACTTTGGTAAGTAACATAACAAATATCGGATAATACCAACTTTGATTTGTCTCTTAGATTCACATTTTCACTTTTGGTTTTTTCTAACCAATTATAATATTAAAGAGAACTATTGATATGTTTAGTTGCACCTATCTAAATCTCTGAATTATTTAACAATTTCAAAAAAAAATGGTTAGATGTTGGTAAAATCTCTGCATTTGTTTTCTTGTTTTTCCACGTAACCTATGCTTTTGACTAATGTTAAAGTATTTGGTTAAAACTATAAATCATACTAGCTATAACTATTCGCAACTTGTTTCAGGTATATAGTATCACATGCTAATACCATTGTTAAATATAATGTTAATTGTCACTAAATTTGATCTGTCATTACTAAAGTTATGGGTCATATTATAACACCCTACTTCCCATTTTGAAAGTATGTGAGGATTATGGTCTATAAGTGACTACACCCACCTACTGAACAAGGAGGCACTCCTCTTCTGGGCTTAAGTCTATGGACTCATTAGGAGATTTTCCACTCTTGTGGGTTGTGTTGCGAAGTATTTGGGTGTTGCGAAGTATTTGGGTTGGTTTGTTACACAAACCTAATATTGAGATTTGGATAAGTATTTTGGACTTGTAAATTAGTTTGGGAAGAATTAAATCACATTTTTTTGATGATGAATTATATCACGATTGCATGCAATCAATAATTTTAACATGATATGTATCTATAAGTACTAAGATCATTGAAATTTCAATTTGAATTAAACTAGATAACACTTTGATTCCAACTAACTCATAAAAATATCAATTTAGCAAATGACATAATAACCTATTATATACAATAGTCAAAACCAACCCCAAATTATTATCGTCTAAAACTAACTAGAAAATAAATAAATAAAAAAACATATATAATAGAGAGAGAAAAAAAAAAAGAAAAGAAATGACGTGATAGACTCAACATTTTGACACAAAGTCCCAAACTAAACACCTTTGAGTCATTGTTGACCAATTATCAAAATGACTCATTCTCACAATGACTTGAACAAGAAGTGACGAGATAATAATTCACTTGGCCCAATTGACGAGTGCGAGTACTCGCTGCTTGTATAATGGTTACCATTGTAATTTTATTATTACCACCATAATACTTGGTAAGTGCATAACAAATATTGGATAATACCAACTTTGATTTGTCTCTTAAATTCACATTTTGACTTTAATTTTTTCTAAAAAATTATCATATAACAAGAACTGTTGATAAATTTAGTTGCACCTATCTAAATCTCTGAATTATTTAAAAAATTCAAAAAATAATAATAGTTAGATGTTGGGATAATCCCCGCATTTGTTTTCTTGTTTTTCCACGTGAACTATGCGTTTGACTAATGTTCAAGTATTTGGTTAGAATTATAAATCATACCAGTTTTAACTATTTGCAACTTGTTTCAGATATATATTTTCACATATTAATAACATTGTTAAAAATAATGTACATGTTAACTATTGCTAAACCTGAATTTTGTCATTACTAAACTTATGGGTAATACTATGATACCCTACATCCCATTTCGGAAGTATGCAAGGATTATGGTCTATATGTGACTCCACTCACCTAATAAACAAGAAGGTATTCCCCTTTGAAGCTCAAGTCTATGGACCCATTGGAGATAATTTTCCACATAGTTGATTTGTTACACAAACAATGCTAGATAATATTGATATTTGAATAAGTATTTTAAACTTGTAAGTTCGGGATGAATTAAATCACATTTTTTTGTTTTATAAATTATATCACGATTGCATGCAAGTTGCAACCAATAATCTTTAACACGATATGTATTTATAAGTACCAAGATCATTGATATATCACTTTGGATTGAAATAGATAATACTTTGATTCCAACTAACTCCTAAAACATCAGTTCCACAAATGATACAATAACCTATTATTTACAAATGTTAAAACCAACCCTAATTCATTATTGTCCAAAACTAACTAGGAAAAAAACATACATAGCAGAGAGAAAAAAATGAAGTGACGTGATTGACTCAATGTATCGACGCAAACTCAATACCTTTGAGTCATTGTTGACCAATTATGAAAATGACTCATTCTCATAATGACTTGACCAATGAGTGACCCAACAATAATTCACTTGACCCAATTGACGAGTACGAGTACTCGTTGCTTGTATAATGGTTACCACTATAATTTTAATGTTACCACCATAATACTTTAGTATGTACCATAACAAATATCGGATAATACCAACTTTGATTTGTCTCTTAGATTGACTTTTTGACTTGATTTTTTCTAACAAATTATAATATAAAAAGGAACTATTGATAAGTTTAGTTGCCCCTATCTAAATCTCTAAATTATTTAAAAATTCCAAAAGAGAAAAAAAAAGGTAAATGTTGGGATAATCTCTGCATCTGTTTTCTTGCCTTTCCATGTGGCCTATTCTTTTGACTAATGTTAAAGTATTTGGTTACAACTATAAATCATACTATTTTTAACTATTCGAAACTGGTTTCAGGTGTATATTTTCACATGTTAATACCATTGTTAGAAATAATGTTAACTATACCTAACCCTGAATTTTGTTGTTACCAAAGTTATGGGTCATACTGTAATACTGTTTGTCCCATTCGGAAGTATGTGACTATGTGAGGATTATGGTATATAAATGACTCCATCCACCTAGTGAACAAGAAGGCATTCCCCTTTTTGGATTAAGTATATTGACTCATTGAGAGATTTTCCACTCTTGTGGGTTGTATTGCGAAGTATTTGGGTTGATTTGTTACACAAATAATGGCTAATATTGAGACTTTGATAAGTATTTTAGATTTGTAAATTAGTTTGCGAAGAATTAGATCACCTTTTTCTTTATGAATTATATCTTTTTGACATAATATTCATAATAAGTACCAAGATCATTTAAATATCACTTTAGATTGAACTAGATAACACTATGATTCCAACTATTAGTTGGACAAATGATACAATAACCTATTATTTACAAAAGTTAAAAACAACCCTAACTGATTATTGTCTAAAACTAAATATACACTTGGTTATAACCAAATTACATTATACTTCGATTCCAATTTATTGCTAACTGAATTAAATCATCACAATAAAATTAAAATGCAACTTGTCTTTCACAAAATTAAAACCAACCATAAGTGATGGTTGTTACATGGAACTATTCATGAATTTGATATGAAGAGTCACTATTATTTTATTTTGGACATGTGAATTTGACTAATGTGAGGCTTGTAAGAACTTTAATACGAAGTATATTATCTATCAATAAATATGAAACCATTTAATAGCTATTTGCTTGAACTAAATAATTATTTATTGATGCATAGGGTGTAATCAAATAAAGTCATACTAAATCATAAGAAATACATAAAGCCAAAAGCCATTGAATTTTATTTTGGGCTTCTAATTTAATTATGGGTAAACTAAATTGCACTTTGGTTTTGACTAATATAACCTTAACAACTTTACCAAATACCTCTTTTACTTGACTTTAATAATTCTCTAGTTTGAAGTAAAATATTTATTTTATTTTGGGCTAGTAAATTTGATTGTGAAATGAACCAAATCACACTTTTGACTGGACTAACATGAGACTTGTAAAAACTTTAACATATTATCTATCTATAAATATGAAATCATTTAACAGCTATTTAGCTTTAACTAAACAATGATTATTTACAAATGCATATGTAACCAAATAAAGTCATACTTAATCACAAAAGTTACAGAACGCCAAAAAGTCTTTGAATTTTATTATGGGATTCAATTTAACTATGGGATGAACTAAATCACACTTTGATATGGTCTAATATAGCCTTAACAACTTTACCAAATACCTTTTTGGCTTGACTTTAATAATTCTCTACTTTAAAATAATTTTTCATTTCAAAACAAAATTAAATGAAGAAGTAGTTCTTTTAAAAAATATTCAAGTAATCAACTTGGCGAAGGAGTATAAAGTTAACGCTAAAATATGTGATGTTGGATACCAGAATGAAACATCCTTTATTATTTGTGGTCTACTAGGCCACACTCGTAAGATCTGATTGACAATGTTTGAGACCAAACGATAGGGGGGAAGGGACATAATAATAATAATAATAATAATAATAATAATAATAATAATAATAATAATAATAATAATAATAATAATAATAATGATGATGATGATGATGATGATGATGATGATGATGATGATGATGATGATGATGATGATGATGATGATGATGATGATGATGATGATGATGATGATGATGATGATGATGATGATGATGATGATGTATACCGAATCAATCCATTCCTATGAGGTGTACAATAATAAAGACCCAAAGATTTTCTAGGGTTAACAGATGCGTGAATCTTAAATATGTCTCATCAATAATTTAATAGATAAAATAAAACTATCCTAAGTTTTTTTTTGGAAAATGGTGAGTATGTATTTCCATTGTCCAAAGGTATACCAATGTGGTATCCCGGAGAAAAAAATCTCAAGTACAAACCCCCTATGCATGTGTATCAGGAAAATAGAACATGATTCATACAACAAGAGCCCCTAATAAAACCAAAAACAGAATGGCTAGGATTTTATACAAATGAATGTTGTAAAAGGCGATCTATATCTCTATCACTATATATACTATAGAGTCGTATGCATACAATGTGTTGTATATATCTAACAATCTGTTGTGCAGTCCTCCTCTGGTGTCTGAACACAATGTTATTCCTCTCTCTCCACAGCTCATAGATAGTGGCAGCAAAAGCCACCTTTCTTGCTCGCTGCTGTATACTCCTCCCTTTCTAGGCGCTAAGAATCCACTTTACCTCTCTTGCTAGGCTCCAAGGCTTTCGAGTTAGCCCTAACCAGAGGAGCATTGTCTGCCAAACTTCATTTGATCTCGGGCACAGAAAGAACAAGTGATTTGTAGCCTCTGAGTCCTTGCAACACAGATAACATTTGTTAACTATCATCAAACCTCTTTTACAAATGTTGTCTTGAGTGGCTAGCTCATTCTGAAGGGAAAGCCAAACTGACACTTTTTGTCTTGGAACCATCAAGCTGTCCTGGATTACAGGGGCTCAATGCACCTTAGGGTTCTTACTCCTCAGGTCATTATAAGCGTTGCCAATTCTGAACTTTCCATTACTCACCCAGGAGTTTACCACCTGTTGAGCCATGCTAACAGCTCCATACTTATCCACTAACTCATCCCTAAGATGAATGAGTTTTCTCCAAATCCAAGAGCTAGTTTGCCCTGCTGTGACCTGCCAGATTGAGTCATTTCTCAGATAGTAAGCTTGCACCCACTGCACCCACAGGGACTGAGCATTGCCAGAAGCAACCCATAGCCATTTACAGACTACAGCTTTGTTCCAGCTAAGCAGTTCCTTAATATTCAACCCTCCCTCTCTTCCAGGCTTGCTTATTTTCTGCCAGCTTGATATACACCATCCTCCTCTGATTATCCTTGGAGCCCCAGAAGAATTGTGCACAGATCTTCTCAATTTCCTAGATAACCTCCCTAGGCAGGATAAAAACTGAACTCCAAAAGACCTGAATACTGAATAGACTGCATTTATCAGTTGTTTCCTACTTGCATAACTAAGGAAACGAGTAGTCCAATGACTGACTTTCTTCCTTATCCTATGAATAAGTGGTCTGCACAGGCTCACTGTCAGTCGAGAAGAAGATAAGGGTACCCCAAGGTATCTAAAGGGAAGTTGCCCTTCTGAGAACCCTATAGCCAGTAGGATCTCCAACTTCGGCTGGTTGTGAAGTCCACCAAAATAAATGCATGACTTTGAATTATTAGCATTGAGGTCAGACATACTTGCAAACTTGTGGAAGCAGTTTACAGCTTTACTCACTGAGCTCTTATCACCTCTAGTAAAAACTAGCAAATCATCTGCAAATGCTATGTGGTTGATGTTCAGCCTAGCACATTTGGGATGGTGTTTAAAGTTGATGTTCAGTATGGAGTTGTCTGAACATCCTGGATAGCATCTCCTTGCATATCCTAAGTTTTAGATTAGCAACATCATTTGTAACTCATAGTCATTGAAAATTTGAGGCCACTGGACTATTTTTCTATAATGATCTTCCCATTTTGTTTTTCTTTTTTATTCATGATATAGGTCGGATCTTGACGAGTATGGATTTTTAATGTTGTATCTAGAGCTAAATACATTTAGAACACTTAGAATTAGATCCAGATCCATATTCATTGAGTCTCAAACCCATTACCACCTTAGTTGTCATATACTTAGTTACAATGAAAAAATGCAAAAATGCATTACTTGAATATTTTCCTATATTTTTTTTTTTGATATTTTATTTCTCTACATATTGGTTTGGTAGTAATAACCAATCATCATATTACTCATCAATAAATGAATTCTTTTTGTTTTATCTATGGGTTAACAAAATGTAACTTTGTTAGGAACAAAGAATTGTTTGAGTACGTTAGGCATTGTATTGCTTATTTCGCCATATAGAGAAGCGGTTGAAGAAGAGCATACACTTATCAAGCCATTTGGTTATTAGTAGATTGTGATTTTGTTATAACTACTCGTAATACATGATCAAGGAAAAATTATATATGTTGGTAAACTAGAGAACATACAGAAAAAAGAAAAAAAACCCCTTAAAGGACAATGACTACCTAACGACGTTTATTGACTAGGCAAATCAACCAAACTCTGAACCTCTTAGTTAGGTTGATAATATCTAAAACCGAACTCGAAAACAAAAAAACTCTGAAAACTACTTGAACCCGAAGTAATCGGCCTGCCTTCGCCCGATTCAGTTGACCAGCTAGAGTATTAGGCTCAAACAATAGGGAAATAAATATGAAACCATTTAATGACTATTTGGCTTGAACTAAATAATTATTTATTGATTCATAGGGTGTAACCAAATAAAGCCATACTTAATCATAAGAAAAGCACAAGGCCAAAAGCCATTGAAATTTATTTTGGGCTTCTAATTTTAGCTATGGGGTGAACTAAATTACACGTTGGTTTAGACTCATATAACTTCAGCAACTTTACCAAATACTTCTTTGGTTTGACTTTAATAATTTTCTAGTTTGAAATAATATATTTATTTTATTTTGGACCCGTAAATTTGGTTGTGAAATAAACCAAATCACAGTTCGAACTTGACTAACATGAGGCTTGTAAAAAATTTAACATATTATCTATCTATAAATATGAAACCATTTAATAGCTTTTTGGCTTGAACTAAATAATTATTTATTGATGCATAGGGCGTAATCAAATAAAGTCATACTAAATCATAAAAGATACATAAGGCCAAAAACCATTGAATTTTATTTTTGGGCTTCTAATTTTAGCTATGATATGAACTAAATTGCACTTTGATTTTGATTAATATAAACTCAATAACTTTACCAAATACCTCTTTGGTTTATCTTTAATAATTCTCTAGTTTGAAATAATATTTTTTTTTTGGGCTCTTAAATTTGGCTGTTAAATGAACCAAATCACACTTTGGATTTGACTAACTTGGGGCTTGTACGTAAAAAATTTAACATATTATCTATCTATAGATACCAAACTATTTAATACCTATTTAACTTGAACTAAATAATAATTATTTACTGAAGCATAGGGTGTGAACAAATAAAATCATACTTAATCATAAAAATTACACAAGGCCAAAACTCATTGAATTTTATTTTGCGCTTCTAAGTTTTTAAATGAGATGAACTAAATCGCACTTTGATATTGTCTAATATAACCTCAATAATTTCACCAAATACCTCTTTGGCTTGGCTTTAATAATTCTCTAGTTTGAAATAATTTATCATTTCAAAATAAAACTAAATCAGGAAGTTCTTTCGGCACATTCAAGTAATAAATATAACACATTTTCCGCAAACCTAATCAACTTGCCGAAGGAGTGTATAGACATATGTTTAAATAGAATTACGCTCATGTGAACAAAAAGAATAATTTATCTCCATCCCACCACACATTTAACCCTACTTTGTACCCGCTTTAGTTGAGACAGATGCATGATGGTATCACTTTTATATGTCCTACAATCATCTCTAGTATAGTTATATCTATCAAGCCTAATTTGGTTATGAGTACATTGTGATTTGGTTATAGCTACTCGCGCTTTCCACTTATGTTTGGACCATGAAAATCTTTACGTTTCCTTATTATATGGTAATGTATTTGAGCACCCTTTACTATTTTACCCCTCCCACCTTCTCACCTCCATGTGCCTATTTTCACCACTCTCTCTCCTCCATTTTCCACCAAAATCCTACCCCCACTAGCTAGTTAACAAAAAAAAAAAAAAAAAAAAAAAGAATCTCATGCCACTAGCTATAAAAGTAAGGAAAGTAATACAAAAGCAAGGAAAGCAATAAATACTCACTAAAATATTATTTTCTCTCTCTTAATACCTCATGTGCTCTGTTAAGGGTAAATTTGGAATTTTTGTGCTAAAATATATATTCCTTAATATTAGTCATATTCTCCAAACGTCAAGATTTCGGTGGACCGAAGGGAGTATATATGTTGGTAAACTACAAAACATACAGACAAAACCTTAAAGGACAAGGACTCCCTAATGATGTTCATTGACCAGACGGACAACCAAACTCTGAACCTCTTGGTTAGGTGGATGATTTCTAAAACCGAACTCGAAAACAAAATAATCCAAAAAGAACATGACCCTGAAGTAGTCGTCCTGGATTTGCCCAATTCAGTTGACCAATTAGAGTATTAGGCTCAACCAATGAATTTATTTTTAGATTTTCGCCTTTTGTTCTATGTTTTGTTATATTCCCTATCATTTTTTTTTAAGGGATATTCACATTTGGTTTAAACAAGTAGAAAAATAGGTTAGAGTAAATAGAATTTATCGGTTTGTAGCCTTTGTAGAGTATCTCTTTCCAGTTGATCTGATAAATTTGGGGTGACTCAGCTGAGATTGGCTTTGAGTCCTGCTATAAACTGTCTATTTGGTGATTAATGAAATTAATATTTACCAAAAAAGAATTTATCGGTTTCATTGCAAAAATTTATTTTATTTAGACATGCATTATACTTCCTCCGCCCCATGAAAATGTTCACAGTAGTTTTTTTTTAGGTCAAACTTTACAAACTTTGACCATAAATATCTCAAAAAATATAAAGATTTATAATGTAAAAATACTTTTGTTGAATTCATTTTCAATAGTACTTTCAAGAAATCATAATTTTATAATTTATATATTCATATAATTGTAATTATTTGCAATCAAAGTAGTGCCTTGGAGACCGTGAAAAACTAGTGTGAAAGTTTTCATGGGACGGAGGAAGTATTAAACTCATTTTCTGCCTCTTTAATTTTCACCGACAAAAAACTTAAGATGCCTAGTCGGTCTTATGTAAAACCGATTTATGGTACGTCAATGAAAACTAATAGTACGTTTTATCGAAATGTAATACTTTTTGGTTGAAAAGTAACACTTTTGTTTGACGTTGAAATATAACCTTTTTAGTCCACAATTTATCTTTTGCGACGAAAATGCAATAGTTCACACACAGTAAGACTGTCATATTTATATGAGTTTCTTTTAATAACAGAAAACTGGCTAATTAGTTAAAATGTAAGCATAACTCTAGGAACTTAAACAATCACTCATGTTTTACAATCACTCTAGAAACTTAAACAATCACTCAGTTTCTTTGTTCTGCTTTTAGTTTGTTAGTTTCGTTATCTTGAATAACATCAGTGTCTCCATCTGTGGGAGTTAGTTTGTCCCACTTATTAGGTTCAGTTGTCTCTCACTTTTTTTGAAAGTAATGTTTGCTTTCCATTGCAGAGTTCGTATGGTACTATGGGAGGTCTATTCATTTAAAAAACGGTCTACAATGTCAGATCTGAGCATACAAAGTTATAGCAGAGTCTTGAGTGAAGTTGTTGTCATATGGAAAACAAAGATTAATAGGAAGCCGCTCAAAATGGTTAAATCTCTAGTGCTATATAGCTTTTTTATTCGAATGTTTTTAGATAATTTAGATCTCTATATTATTGATTTCGATTCGGCTTGTAAGTGTCGTATGACCTTTATTTAATGAAATTCTCTTTCAGTTGAAAAATATATTTTACATTCAAACTATTTTAGATATGCATTTGATGTTTAGATTAAAAAAAAGATATGCATCTGATATATATTGGTGGATATAAATATTTTTTAATTGTTAAAAACAAACCAAATTTATGAAACTACAGAATTATAAATGAAATTCAAATAAAAATATAAAAAGTTATAAACTCGAGTATTTTGAGTTAAATTTTAATTCAAAGGGATGTCGTGTCTGCTAATGGAGGATGGGGAATGAAACATAAAATGGAGGGAGAGGGACAAGAGTAGTTTAAAGTTACCAGGTCATGGGTTTAAGTCTCCTAGGAAACACCTACACGAATTATTTCGTGGACTATCGGAGGTCATACGTTAGGAGGTGCTTTTTAGTCACGCCCAAAGAGGATGAAAGTTCTTCTTTGCCAAACCAAAAAAAACAAAAGTTATTGATCATACATGTGAGGTTTTAAGGGGGAAGTAAATTTTGGCGGTCCAAGTCGGCAACGATTGATCGTCGATGAAATGATTCCTAATAAAATAGAAAACGATGATATGACAGATGGATTGATGATGTATGCTGATGCTGATTATGAATCATGATGGTGGGCTAACACATATGCATAATGATGGTGCATAACATTTTCTTAATTAATTTAATATATTTTTAATTAATGAATAAAAATTTAAAGTTAACGGTTCAGATCTCACAGAAGCAAAATTCAAAGACTAGAATTGCTAGTTATGGTGAATGCCAAAACATTGTGGTGTGTAGAAAATGGTGGAATTGACCATATATGCACCGATAATTAATACCCATTCTTATCCAATACTCAAAATGTCTAAACTTTTGTGTCTTGAAGTTGAAACCAACAAATTAGAAACATGGACACATCTTCGAAATTTTCGTAGTCCAAAATGTAAATAAACTTACACAGCCGGCCATGGTCAAGACTACTCTGATCTTCAGTACTCAAATAACTTCTTTCAGAAGTGTATGCATGGCTATTACCGCATTTGGTGCCAAAGCGTATTTTAATGCTATTGCAGTGTTAAATTTTTATATACACTTAGGTGTATATAGTAACATGTACTCCCCCAGTCCAAATCTTTATAAGTTCAATATTTTTAATGTCTAGCCCATTGTTTTTTAGTTAGGGGTATATGTTACACTACACAATCGAGTACACAATTGAATTGATGTCGGCGACTTGGGTTGGTTCTTGGTATTAGAATTGGATTTAGTGGGCATATAAGATTTAGGCTTGTTCTTTTTGCTTTTTTCATTCAACCTTCAGTTTTCTAATACGTTGTGTTAGTAGCACGGTAGAACACAAGAGGGGGGGTGAATTGTGTTCTAAAACTTTTTGCGGAATTTAAACTATTTACAACACTTGTTGTACTTTTAGGATTGTTACCCACTTTAAGGAACGTTGATTAAAGGAACGTTTACTAAAACAAATAACAACGTTATATAAAGTTAATAAACAAATAGAAGCAATAATGAAAGCACTCACGATTTTACGTGGAATACCCTTTGAAACTACAAAGGATGAAAAACCACGGCCCGAAGGACTTTCAATGACTACTTCTTCTCATTAATCATTAGTACAACTCGATCAAACCGACTCTGATTCAAACCAACTCACTCCAATCCAATTACTCTGATTGAAGTCACGAACTCGAACTCAATTACTCTGATTCAAGCCAAACGAACTTAGACCCAATTACTCTGATCTAAGCCTAACCCCTTGGACACTAATCCAAGCTATCCTTAACTCTAAGAAATATTGTTTACCTCTCAACCTCTCAAAAGCATAAGGTACAATTTAATTCTATACCTCATTTAGAAGTTGTTAATATGATCCTTTAATTACTTAGGCAAACTTTAGTGTTCTCTCAAAATATATCTCTCTGAAAATATGAACACTTAGGGGTTATAAAATTGCGAACTTGAAAAGATAGATAAATCCCCTTTATATAGGCAAATAGGTTTTCCGCAAATAAAACTGAAATTCGGATTTTTAATTCACCTAAAAATAATATCTTTGTAAATAATACTTTTTGAGCTCAAAGATATCAAAAATAAATATCCCAAAATATATATATCAAACCGATACGATTTTCAACACAATAATGACCAAATAATATCTTTTCTATCAAGATAATATATTGCCAAATAATAGACAAATTTCCACTAGAAAAGTATCTAATATTTTCGGTCACTATATAGTATATAATAATATCTAAATATTTCCAAAATAAAATCCTCCCACATATAAGAGATATCTTTTCTATATAAAAGATCAATATATTCTCAAGTAAAAATATTATCTAGTAAATATAATATTTTTACCAAAACCTACTCAAATACTAAGCATGACAATAGTCCTAATTACCTAGCATCACTATTACTTTTTCCCCTGTTGACATCATCGAAAAGGCCACTATGTCAAAGAAGGTAGAACATATTCCTAACAAAAATATAAATATGAGTCTTAGCAAAAACTTGTTTCTAACAAAAGTACGACTCCTAGTAGCTCAAGCACCAATCTATGGATGCTATGTCTACATTAATGATCTAAGCACACAAAGCATAAGTAATAATAATCCGATGGATGTAATGATATGCATGAATAAATAGTTAACGATATGGTTTGACAATCTGTCCAATAAGGTTAGTAAGGTTATCATGACGACGATTTTGGCGGCGATCTTGTGCTTTAAGTTGCCCTTTGCCATGTAACTCAACTACTTTACCTTGGACAAAAACATTACCAATAACGTACAAGTTTCTCATTCATGCTTCCTCTTGCTTGTTCCTTCTTAGTATTGTATTGTTCCTGAGGGGCTTGTATATGTATTCCCCCTTAGAAGATACTTCCCTTAGATAGATAGGGAACAAGCATTATCCAAAGTGGAACATTCTTCATCATACGTAAGCATTACTTCATAATCGAACACTTCAATCTTCATGGAGCCATTTCAGACAACTTAGAGCACAAGGAATTAGGGGATTGTGTCTAAGTGTTTAATCATTTTGGGTATGATAAGAAAAATCAAGTTGGCTAAGTATGTAAAGAATTTCGGCCATATAGAGCAATTTTTAAGAAAATATTTAAGCTGAATTTCTATAAAGCAAATTGCAATATTTTGTACCCATAACTATTGTTACACACTTGTACGTATAACATGATAAGGCCAAGTCAAGATTTTACTTTTACCTTTTCCTCCAAGAGTTTCCAAGATCAAAAACACCTTCTAAATTCAATAGGAAAGGGAACTAGAACAATATCTATAAGCTTCCCATATTTCTTTTTTTCACTTATTCTCCCTCTATTACTTTTTTGGCTCTCCTTTTTCCACTCTTTCCTCTTTTTTTTTCCAGTCAATATCCACCAGAATTTCCTTTTTTTTTTTAATATCTGATTTTACTAAAGAATTATCAAAAAAAATTCAGCTCAAATTGTTTTTGTTCAAAAACGAAAAAAATACTTGCTCATATGGTGAAGTATATAGCCGAAAAGTATAAGGGTAAATAAATAGGCTTGGAACGTTTCATGTGGAGTTTGGTTGTATTTAGGCTCTAATTGCGAAGACTGACTTCTTGGCTTATAATGTGGTTTCAAAATTGTAAGCCAGTCCTCTTGAAAGAAATATTTACAGATGCCCAAATGAATATGCAAATCGGATTATAAAACTAAATGCAATGAGTACTAGACACAGAAATATCAGAATAGCATTGTTAGACATAGCGAGTCCTAGTACAGTGCACATAAATGCAAGAAATTAAATAATTATAGAGACTCAAACTTATACTAATGTAAAGAAACATTCAATTATCTAAAAACATAGCTACTCTAAGCTAGTCAATCATTGAGAGATTTGAAACAATGATACTAGCTAATTAATTCTAATCATGCCTAGTTCAAGCCTGATTTTTTCAAATCTTTCTCTATTTAAAGGTTTTGTAAATATATCTGCAAGTTGGTTTTCAGTATTGTAGAACTCTAATTTTAACGAACCTTTCTCAACATAGTCACGCAGAAAATGATGTCTAATTTCTATATGCTTTGTTCTAGAGTGACTAACAGGATTCTTAGAAATATTGATAGCACTAGTATTATCACACATAATTGGCACACAATCACATTCAACATGAAAATCACTTAATTGCTGTTTCAGCCAAAATATTTGAGCACAACATATTGCGGCTGCGACATATTCTGCTTCAGCAGTAGATAATGCAACTGTATTCTGTTTCTTAGAAGCCCATGAAATTAAACATGAACCCAAAAATTGTGCCATACCAGAAGTACTTTTTCTATCAACTAAGTAACCCGCATAGTCAGAATCAGAATATCCAATTAAATCAAAACTAGAACATTTTGGATAAAACAAACATAAATCATGCGTTCCTTTCAAGTATCTAAGTATACGTTTTGCACATTTTAAGTGTGATTCCCTTGGGCAAGATTGAAATCTAGCACAAAGGCATACACTAAACATTATATCCGGACGACTTGTAGTTAAATATAATAGAGATCCAATAATACCTCGATATTCCTTTTCGTCAACCTTTGTTCCTTTGTCACCAAGATCAATTTTTTGTGAGGTTGGCAACGGTGTATCATAGGCTTTGGAATCTTCCATCTTGTATTTCTTGAGCAATTCTTTCAAATACTTTTGTTGATGTATTTTGATGCTGTCTTTTTCTTGTTTGATTTGCAAACCAAGGAAAAATCTTAGTTCACCCATCATACTCATCTCAAATTCACCTTGCATCAAATCACAAAAGTTAGAGCACATTTTCTCATTAGTTGCACCAAATAAAATATCGTCAACATAAACTTGCACAACTAAAAGATCATTCCCCTCAAATTTCAAGAACAACGTTTTATCGATCACACCACGTTTAAATCATTTTTCTAAGAGAAAATTTGAAAGTCTTTCATAGCATGCTCTCGGAGCTTGTTTTAAACCACAAAGAGCTTTATCAAGTTTAAAAACGTGATTCGGAAATTCCTTGTTCTCAAAACCTGGGGGTTGTTCCACAAAGACTTCTTCTTTCAAGTACCCATTTAAAAAAGTAGTTTTAACATCCATTTGGTACAAGTTGAAGTTTTTGTAAGCAGCAAAGGCAATTAAAGTTCTAATAGCTTCAAGGCGGGCTACTGGTGCAAAGGTCTCATCATAATCAATACCTTCTTGTTGGTTGTAACCTTTGACCACTAGTCTAGCCTTGTTCCTTACAATATTGCCTTTATCATTTAATTTGTTCCTAAAGACCCATTTTGTTCCAATCACTGTATGATCGTTAGGTCTAGGTTCTAAATGCCACACTTTATTTCTTTCAAATTGATTTAACTCATCTTGCATTGCAACAATCCAATCGGGATCTTCCAATGCAGACAAGTAGTCACTAGGTTCCATTAAAGAAATAAATGAATTAAAAGCACAAAAATTACGAATAGAAGAACGTGTCAAAACTCCCTTAGAATAATCAGTGATTATATTATCTGTGGGATGTGAACTTCTATGCTTCCAATTTCTTGGAATTGGTATTGTTCCTTGTTCAACTTGGAGTTGTTCCTCAGTTGGTGTTGAAGCACGTTCCTCACTTTCTTGTTGAGGTTCTAAAACATTTTCAGGAACATTACCTTCCTCAATCTCTACATTGGCTTGAGGTCTTACCAAACCAATTTCAAAGTCATCATCCTGCAAAGTCTGCACATTCTTTTCAAAGGCGTCAACTTCATCAAATATAACATGAATACTTTCTTCCATGCACATTGTTCTCTTTATTGTACACCTTATATGCTTTGCTATGGGATGAATATCCTAGGAACACAGCTTCATCACTTCTAGGGTTAAACATACCAAAGTTATTCTTACAATTATTATGCACATAACATTTAACACTAAAGGTCCTAAAATATGCAATGTTCGATTTTCGACCTTTGAACAACTCGTATGGAGTTTTCTTTAATATAGGTCAAACCATGGCACGATTCATAATATAACATGCAGTACTAACAGCTTCAGCCCAAAAGTTCCTAGCAAGACCACTAGAAATAATCATTGTTCTAGCCATGTCTTCTAAGGTTCTATTTTTTCTCTCTACAACACCATTTTGTTGAGGTGTTCTGGGGGCTGAGAAATTATGATCTACTCCATGCTCATTACAAAAACTAATAAATTTAGAATTTTCAAACTCAGTACCATGATCAGATCTAATAGATAATAATTGATGATTAGACTGTTTCTGAACTCTTTTAATAAATATAAGAAACTCATCAAAACAATCTTCTTTCGAAGCAAGAAATAATGTCCATGTAAATCTCGAATAATCATCAACAATAACAAAAACATACTTACTTCCACCTCTACTAGTAATACGCATTGGACCACATAAATCAACATGAATCAATTCTAGAGGTTTGGAAGTACTTACCATATTCTTCGACTTAAACGAAGATCGGAAGCGCATGAATCACAAACTCGTTCCAATTCAAACTTACAGTTAGGTAGTCCAGTGACTAATTCTTGGGAACGAAGCTTATTCAACAAATTTAAATTAACATGTCCAAGTCTCTTATGCCACAATAAAGAATCGTTCTCATTGACACTCATACAAGTCAAACTATTTTCCGAAATTGCATGTAAATCAGCCTTGTAAACATTATTGAAACGTTTCCCATGCAATATAGTTTCACCTGTACTTTCCTTCACAGCTTTACAAGAACGAGAATTAAATTCAACTTTGTTCCCCCTATCACATAATTGGGAGATACTAAGTAAATTATATTTTAAACCATTGACTAAAAATACATTTTCAATAGCATGGACTTGCGACTTACCAACTTTACCTACACCGACAATTTGGCCTTTCTTGTCGTCTCCAAAAGTCACAGAACCTCATTCAAAGGCTTGTACTGAGAGGAAATTATTGATGTCTCCAGTCATATGTCTTGAGCAACCACTATCCAGAAACCATAGGTTGCTACCTCCCACTTTAGCCTGCAATATTAATCAATTTCTGATTTTGGGAACCCAAACTAGTTTGGGCCTAGTTTGGTTCCTTTTAGGTTAGTAACATTATGCAATGAATCTTTTCTAACCCCACATTTGTCTCACAATGGCATTGTTTCTTTCATAGGAATGTTTACGTAAGGGACAATCATAAATATAATGTCCAATTAATCCACAATGCATGCAAATTCTATGTTCAGGTAGATCAACATATTTGGACTTCTTATACCAAACATTTTTCTTTTTGTTCACGAATCCTATGTCATTTTTGCTCGAGTTGCTAGATTGCTTAATCGAAATATTAAAATATTATTGTCCCTTAAACCAATTATCATTATCTTTAGCATTATTCCTAACCTCCTTTTCATATTTATTCAATTTGTTCCTAAGGGTACAATTTTCCTATCTTAGAGCATTGAGTTCCTTTCTAGTAGTCTCTAAGTCAGGGGAGTAGTCCATAGTAAAAGTAGAAGGTTGAAATTCTTTAACAAAAGAAGTCTTGAATTTTTGTTTCTGTAATTCAAGGGAACATTTCTTGGCTTGTTCCTCAAATTCTTTAGCCTTGTTGCTTAGGTTTTCTTTTTGTTCATTTAAGGCCATGTTCTCAAGTTTAAGATCTAAGTTATCCTATTCAAGAGTAGTCTTAACAAGTTCAAGTTTCTTAAGTTCATGATTTGATTTAACATAGTATTCTTGAGCATCAATCATAAACATATCAAGAATTTTACATAGCTTACTCCTTGAAAAATCATTCAACTTATCTCTAACTTTAGAGAACGTTACCTCGAGGCTTTCATCTTCATCACTGTCAGATTCAGAATCCGTTTGTGCCATCATTGCAAAAGCTGCTTCTATAGGGTCACGTTCCTCATCGTCATCTTCATCTTCATCTTCTTCGTTTTCCCATATTGCAACCATAGTCTTTTTAAGTTCCTTTCTTAAAGATGTCTTCTTCTCCTTCTTCTCGATTTTCCATAATGGACAATCCTTAATCCAATGTCCTGGCTTTCTGTATTTATGACAATTTTCATCAGTAGAAACTTGTTTATTACTAGAAGAAGGAGTCTTATCTTTTGTGTAGTTTTTCTTAGAATTTTTGTTCCTGGAAAACTTTTTGAATTTTCGAGCAAATACTGCGAGTTCCTCCACATCTAGATCGGGATCACTATCATCATCATCTTTGGCTTTAAGAGCTAGTCCTTTCTTCTTTGATGATTGATCGGAACGTTGGTCAAGTGACATCTCATGTGTAAGTAACGACCCCATCAACTGCTCTAAGGAATATGTCGATAGATCCTTTGATTCTTGAATTGCTGTCACTTTAATATCCCATCTAGGTGAAAGACTTCTTAACACCTTTCTGATTTGGTCCTCTATACTGTATGCTCTACCAAGTGCAGTTAGTTCATTAATAATAGTAGTAAAGCGAGTAAACATGTCTTTAATTGATTCACCATCTACCATAGCAAAAGCTTCATATTTTTGAACAAGTAAATCAATTTTAGATTGTTTAACTTGGCTCGTTCCTTCGTGAGCAATATTAAGAGTATCCCAAATTTGTTTAGTAGTAGTACAAGCAGAAATTCTATTGAACTCATTTGGTCCTAAGGCACAATGCAATAGACGCATAGCTTTAGCATTTTTCTCTACTTTTATGATATCTTGTTCAGACCATTCTTTTTCAAGTTTTAAACTTACCTTACCTTCTGCGTCAGTTTTGGTAATAGCAAATGGTCCATCTCTAGTAATTTGCCATACCTGATAATCTTCGGATATGAGATAGATTTTCATTTTGTTTTTCCACCGACTAAAGTTCTCACCATCAAAGTAAGGTGGCCTGACAGTAGATTGACCTTCCCGGATGTGTTGTGGTACAGTGTCCATGACCGACATCTCTCCAAGCGTTAACCTGTTCTTAAAAAAAACCAGCTCTGATACCAATTGTTAGTAGCACGGTAGAACACAAGAGAGGGGGTGAATTGTGTTCTAAAACTTTTTGCGGAATTTAAACTATTTAGAACACTTGTTGTGCTTTTAGGATTGTTACCAACTTTAAGGAACGTTGACTAAAGGAACGTTTACTAAAACAAATAACAACGTTAGATAAAGTTAATAAACAAATAGAAGCAATAATGAAAGCACTCACGATTTTACGTGGAAAACCCTTTGAAACTAAAAAGGATGAAAAACCACGGCCCGAAGGACTTTCAATGACTACTTCTTCTCATTAATCAGTAGTACAACTCGAAACCGACTCTAGTTCAACCCAACTCACTCCAATCCAATTACTCTGATTGAAGTCACGAACTCGAACCCAATTACTCTGATTCAAGCCAAACGAACTTAGACCCAATTACTCTGATCTAAGCCTAACCCCTTGGATACTAATCCAAGCTATCCTTAACTCTAAAGAATATTGTTTACCTCTCAACCTCTCAAAAGTATAAGGTATAATTTAATTCTATACCTCTTTTAGAAGTTGTTAATATGATCCTTTAATTATTTAGGCAAACTTTAGTGTTCTCTCAAAATATATCTCTCTGAAAATATGAACACTTAGGGGTTATAAAATCGCGAACTTGAAAAGATAGATAACTCCCCTTTATATAGGCAAATAGGTTTTCCGCAAATAAAACTGAAATTCGGATTTTTAATTCACCTAAAAATAATATCTTTGTAAATAATACTTTTTGAGCTCAAAAATATCAAAAATAAATATCTCAAAATATATATATCAAACTGGTAGGATTTTCAACACAATAATGACCAAATAATATCTTTTCTATCAAGATAATATATTACCAAATAATAGACAAATTTCCACTAGGAAAGTATCTAATATTTTCGGTCACTATATAGTATATAATAATATCTGAATATTTCCAAAATAAAATACTCCCATATGTAAGAGATATCTTTTCTATATAAAAGATCAATATATTCTCAAGTAAAAATATTATCTAGTAAATATAATATTTTTACCAAAATAATAATCTTTTAGTAAATACTAAATGTACGTGTAAACTGTAGTCTCCCAATAGATAACGTCTCACCTAAGGAATACTCCATTGTCACATTTCTCAATATAAGAACGTTTCTCTCAAATCATTTATTTACTTTGCCCAACTAATTAAGTAATCAAATTAACTTCGTCTTTAAGAACTTTAACAAATGAGCTCTAATAAGTATAACCATTAAAATGTAGAGCTTCATAAGTATTCAAGCTTGATTGTCATCTCCATTGTTGTGTAGCAACTTCATGCTTCAACCTATCAATATGAACTAATCTACAAGCTTGCATAAACACATTAGTAACTTCAATATATTAAACCAATAGTTCAACTAACATGTATTATATTTCATTAAGCTTAATTTAGTTTGTCATCATCAAAACAATCATGGTTCAACACGTTGCTACGCGGACATTATAATTTAGGTTGTATGGATACGGGTACGGATACGGGATATTGCATCTCAAAAAAATAGGATACGTATACGCGTTGTGATTGAACAATATAATATATACAAAAATATTTTTATTTGATAATAAGGCACTAAATCTTAACATTATGAAACAACTGAGAAAATGTGAATCTAAAGCAATTCAAACATCTTTTCACATGTTTGTTTTACTATTTTTAAGATAAAAAATAGATAAGTAATGTAAACATGTCTAAAAATTACCACTCAAGTATTGAACAAATATTCTACAAGTATCAGATTCGGCAACTGCACCTTTGAAAAGTATCAGTGCAACTTATATTATAATTCAAATTAGATCGAGTCAAATAAGTACAATTCAATTAAATTTAATAGTTTTTAGTTGGGTAGTAAAACAAAAACAAAAGGTTTTCAATTGGAAAAACTAGCTACCACAATGGTGGTGGTCAAGTGCATGGCTCCAATTGGTTTGGTACAGCAATATTATGGATTTGTTTTTCTATCCCCACATGTCTTGTGTCTGTCGATTTTAGAAACTATACGTGCTCCGTGATAGTGCTACATCGATAAGTTCAATGTTTATGCTAATTATTCGATTAACCTTAATATCTTCAAGGTTAGATTACTAATACGAACCTTCCCAATTTGTAGCCAAAAAAATGTTCGGAAAAAACAGCTCTTAAAATCCTAATGATGGACAGAGGCGTACTGAATTTGGGTTGGGCCCGGATTCTGATATTTTACGTGGGCCTTGCCTTTATTCCATATAAAACAATTTTATTTTCCGTTTTTCATGTTCTTAGAGTAAGTGATGGCATCGTGTTACGTCAGTGATAATGCTACCCCACGTCTCCAACATCTGCAGACGTGGGTGAAGATGACAGGTGGATAAGCTGGCCAAAATGATATTGTCCCCTTGCCACGTGGAAGGCCCAGGTGATGATATCATACATTGATGAATGATGTAATCTCATTTTGGTTTTAAAAGAGTGAGGATCCGGTAGAGAACAATACATTGCTTTATCATGAAAATAGGAGGTGGTTTTGGATAATTAAACAACTTGAGGAGAGAGATAGAGAGAAAAAAAAAAGAACAATTCTCTACAGTTCTCTACAAAAAACACGTTTAAAACTGCTAATTACATCTAGTGTAAGATCAACTCACTGTAAGTTGGTGTCACTATTCAGAATTGTAGTAAGAGACGCGATTTACAGTTTTATCCTAATACTGCAATTTGCAACTTCTACTTAGAAAGGGACACATAATCCACTTGCAAGGGAAACTAGTTTTTTTTTTTCTGATTTTTTTCTTTTTTAAGGACTTATGTTTGCTTTTCTGATTGCGGGGTGCAAGACTCAGGGTGGGGATGCCAGCCTCACCTCTGACATTTTAGGGGTCCTAAGGCGAAGTAAAAGTAAGGGCCCTAAGGTATTAATATAATAACTTATTTTACCTAAGAAAAAGCATATATGTAAAAAAAAAATATCAAGTGCAAAAAGGAAAAGGGTAGCAATGTCGCATGTTCGACCCCATTCTCAAAAAGATACTATTATTGTTTCAAATTTTTCTTTCCATTTAACTTTTTGAGGTAAAGTTTATAAATTTTGACCATTAATCTATAAAAAAAATATATCTACAAAGTAAAAATACTCTTATATTAGATTAAATTCAATTCATATTTTTAAAATATCATATTTTTAGAATTTTTATATTTATAAAATTATTTATGGTCAATATGTCGATTTGGAGGTTGTGAAAAGTTATATGGAAACAAGAATAAGGAATGGAAGGAGTAGTACATAACTACAATCTACATATCATAAATATCGCCTCCTCAAAAAAAATTATAACACTGAAAGAAATTGTTTTAGTTTCGGCCTTCTTTTAGGGTCTGTATGACTCAATAGTAGAGAACAATATTGGTATTAACAAATGAAAATAAAAGTGGTATGCATTAACAAAGTTCATAACAATAAAAAAGTTGTTTACTTACTAGAATTTTCAAATTTTATAATGGAAATATAGAGACAGTTGGTATAGAACAGCCTAATCCTAGACTCCTAGAGTAAGAAAAGGAATGGAGAAAAAAAAAGTCACGAGCAATAAAATGCCAACACTGGAAATCGAACACATGCAATGGGAAAAATCACCTCCGCTACCCGCACTCCCGTAAAAAGCAGAAATCACGGAGTCATACATTCACGCATGTTTCTATATTGCAGCAGTGAATATATAAATATTTTTCTGAGTTTATGGGCCCCTCATAACGATGGATCCTAAGCGGTCGCACATCTTGCCTACCCACCTAAGACGGCCCTGGAGGCTGCACATAGCACCGGTTATTATGACACGAAAACATTTATAAGATGGTATTTTCGTAACTTTTTGGTGAGACAGTTGTAACTTTTCAATGAAACAAGGGTCACTACTCATTATAAGTGACCCCTACAGTCCTACATTTCGAAATAGTAACCCTACAATAAAACCGTCTTACACACATTTTTGAGGCTGAATGTAGACGAAGATCTTTGCATAGGTGATCTGTAGGGCATAGGGTTTATGGTGATAAATATTTAATTTTTAAACTTTGAAGAACATGTTGCAAAAAAAAATAAAAAATTTTAGAACTATTTCTGTTTTATTTTTTATTTTTAAGAATGCCATTAGACGTCAAGATGACAATTTGCTCAACCATATTGGTATGAAATGTTTTTTTTTTTTTATTTTGGAAAAAGGTAAAATCTTCTATAGAGAAACTCCCAGAATGGAAAAATGATACATGCACATGATTTTCTAAGTTCTATGGGAGCAGTTTAAAGCTAATGTTAAATCACAAAAATTTGTATAAGGCGATGTCAAACTGAGTTTAACTCAAAATATAATAGATTTACTATTGACCATTAGTTTACTAAAAAAATGACACTCATCTCAGTAAAACTTACGACAAAATCGTATATATGAATATGCAATGATAAAGTATTGGTAGAAGAGGATATTGACATCGATATATGAATAATGAAAACCAATATGAATATAAATACGTATATAATATGACTTCTGTCAATCCATATATATTCTGATCCATTACCATCTCAACATTTCACTATTCACCAGGTATCTAATTCACATTTGTTTTCTTTTGCCTATATACTTGTTTTCATTTTTCTTCCTTTCTCTCTTTTCCTCAGCAGCTTGCCTGCTTACGACACATTTTATCATTTAGACTGTGTTCTTTAGAGCTAGATCATAATGAACTGAATTAAACTGAAATAAACATTATTGAACTGAAATGAACATTACTGACAGAATGAACTGAACTAAACTGAGATCAAAATCATTGATCTGAAATGAACATTACTAAATTTAAATAAATATCACTTAACATATGAGATAAAATGTTTGTTTTTAAACTAAACACGACTAAATTGAACTGAAAATCACTAAACTAATACAAAATCGCCAATGCATTGAAATAACTAAATTGAGCACAACTAAACTCACGTAATAAGCTCCAAAGTCTAAAGAAGACACATTTTTAGCAGAAACGAAAATTTTCAGTGAAATTGGTCCACTTATAGCCTATAGGTACAGATAAATATCTGCCCTTTCAAAGTTGTAGAAACCCAAAATGCCATTGACATTATACCCCACAACCCACATTTCCATGTACGTGTTAGTTTTCAAATTGCATTATTATTATCATCATCACCTCATCATCATTAACATCACCCATTTATAATAGCACAGCAAAATCTGATATGTGTCATGCACTTTATATATAATTCCAATTTGCAAGTCAGAAAACCAAACCTCTTATTATTCGTCATGCCGACCAAAGCAGTAACGCTTTACGCGGACGATAAAGAAAAGACCAGACCACCACTTCAGAGTTCCAAAGGGTTTGATATCTACCTTTTTCTAGTTTAATTATAACATGCCTTTGATCAAGTCTTATATGAGACTAACTCACAAAAAAAAAAAGAATTAATATATAAAAATATACGGATCACATATCATGAGTAGTGACCCTTATTTCACTATAAAGTAAACCCTCATCTTATCAGAAGTTACGATAATACCTTTTAAACAATTTTTTGTGCATGCCGTTTGTATGCTTTAATAATCATTTTCAAAATAACTATTTGTAAATATTCAATAAAGAAAGATTTCTAGAACGTCACTTTATCAAATATTTAGTAACTTGAATTGATTATATATCTTTGTGCCTGCAATTAGTCAAAGCTCCCATAATCTCTAATCAAATGATGACTATTAAGTATTATAAGCCTCACTTATATGATATCTAACCTAACTCAACAGATTGTACCTGTGTTGTCAAATTAACTAGTACCCTACTGATTATCTATGTTGCTCAGACTCGAGTAAGTGTTAGAATGTTCACTGTCTATATTTGATAATTTTTGAAAATTCTACATATTTTTCGCTTAAAATTGGAGTGTTGAAGAGGCGAAATAAAGAGTTCGAGCAGCATAGCTAATCACTAAGTTCATATTAGTGATAAAAATGATGTCAAGTTTACATTCCAGAGTATTACTCCCTCCGTCCCAAACAAATGCTTACGGTTGCTTTTTTAAGGTCAAAGTTCACAAACTTTGACCATAAATTTGTGGAAAAATACAAAGATTTATAATGTAAAAATACTATTGTTAGATACATCTTAAATAGTACTTTTGGAAAATCATAATTTTATAATTTATATATTCATATAATTATAATTATTTAAGGTCAAAATGGTGCATTGAAGACCGTGAAAAAGCAACTGTAAGTATTTATCTGGGACGGAGGGAGTATATCTTTTCATAGTGACCTATTAAGAAACTAAACTCCTACCAATAATATACATAGGGGACCAAATTGAATTATAAATAGAAAAATACTCTCACATGATATCGAAAAAAATCTGTTACATCTATATACATAATTATTCCCTTATAGTAGGGGTGAGTAAAAATTTCGGGTATCCAGTATCGAAATCGGAATTGGTTAGGAACCGGAACCGGTCTAACCAATTTCAATTCTAATTTCCAAAAATAGGAACCGGTACCAACCAATTCCAATTCCAATTCCTGACTTTTGGGAACCGGAATTGGTTGGGTACCCAGTGTAAAAAAATTAAGTGACTTTTTTCCTTTGTTAGAAATAAAAAATGGTGGTTTTCTAGTAAGGTTAGTAGTTTAAAATTTTCCATTTGTAATTTTAATGTTTTTAATGATTGTATTTGTAAAATAATAATTAAATGATTGTGTACGTTATTTAAATTTTGATTTACAATGTTAAGTATTTTGATTGTAGTATTTGATTTTATGTTTGCGTTATTTTTGGAAACTAATATTATTAGTGTAATTTATTAGTGGTGTTTTTTATTATTAAAATATACATTTATTTGATTTAAAAAAATAAGAAAAATTGGATTTAATGCAGACTTGGGTACCCAGGAACCGGTGGGTACCCGGTGGATCCAATTCCAATTCCTAAGATTTAGGAACCGGTGCAACCAATTCCAATTCCAATTCCTACAAATTAGGAACCGATGGATCCAATTCCAATTCCGGATAGTGCAATACTCGGTGGGTACCCGATTGCGGTCAGCCCTACCTTATAGTATACCCTCTGAATTTATTTTTTTTAAATATTTTTTCCAAGTAAGTCTTGTGTGAAACTAACTTATTACTGTGAGTAAAGGTCATCTTTTGTGGTACAACAGTCGTTTATCATGAACAGTACCCCTTATTTCTATTAAAATGACTCTCATCGTCTTAAAATCAATAAGATCATCTCATACAAATTTTTGTCTTTTCATATTGTCAATAGGATTAGTCGGTTTTGCCAACTAAAGCCGTGTCCTAATCAATGGGACTATGGGAGAGGTAAACCAATGGGCACCTAAAAGAAGCAGCCCCTCAATTGATTACGAAATAACACATCAGCCATCACATACATACTGTAGTAGATCGTAACGCAGAAGATATGCTTATAACTGCCGTTGACGCAAGACCCACAAGGCCACAATTCTCAAAAATATATAAATTTGATACCAAGCACTTTCAAATTCCAACAACATCTAACTTATCCACTTAGATATCACCTACTATTTGATATTTCTCTTTATATACAAATCTCTCAACTACTTGTCTTTTCAACTACAAACCCAACCACACAAACCAACTTAAAAATGCACCAAGCACTTCCCTACAAGACATGGCACACAGTGCCCAGAAATTTCCCTAGATCACCATCCTTGAACACCCCTACGAGCTCGTCGAATCCGACAGTTCTTAAGGGGAGAGAAAATTTGAAGAGCATAGTTAGTGAGAATGCAGTGATAGTCTTTGGAAGACGTGGGTGTTGCATGACTCATGTTGTGAGGCGTTTGCTCTTAGGCCTTGGTGTTAACCCTGCTGTGTATGAAGTTGACGAGAGAGACGAACAATCTGTTGTCGATGAACTCGAGAAAATTGGCGCTAGTGGTGGTTGTGGAATGAATTTACCGACGGTGTTTATTGGTGGCCGGTGGTTTGGAGGGTTGGAGAGAGTTATGGCTACTCATATTACTGGGGAGTTGACTCCCATTCTTAGACAAGTTGGTGCCTTGTGGCTTTGAACAGATGAATGTTAAACCTCTTTTTTTTTCCCCTTTTGATTTGTGGGAAAGGGGTATTTTTTATTTCATTTGCAGTTAATTTCATACTTTATTGATTTTGGAATTTGAATCTCAAGAACTTGATAAAGCTTTTAGTCCAAGCAGATTGTGGAAGGGATTTTTACAACTACTGTGACTCTGAGTGAATAGATTTGTGAAATACTTCAGTAATTCTGATCTCAGTAGTCAGCAGTATACTTAGGAAGCTATTTGGGATTTCACATGAACTGAAACTTGCAGAAAAGAACTAAAATTCAACAATATCAACCAGAAGAGTACAGTCGGTTATTTTTAACTATATATGCTCCAGGAAAAATACTAGGGAGAAAATCACACCCAAATAGTCATATCAGAACAGAGATGTGACACTGCACTGAAATGCCTATATGAATGTTCCTAGCTGTGTAAAAAGTACACAAGCAATATTCTAACTAAAATGAGCTCATCAAAACAATGCCTGTGTGTTTAACTTGATTTCATGGAAATTTAGGGGGAATAAAGCAGGAGGAATATGGTACAATAAGATCAAAATGTACAACTGACATCTAGAATACAGAAAGGAATTGAAGTCCAATCATATCATAATGGATCTAACCAGGAATCAAAATCTTCCAAACCGCTGGACTTGGAAGAAGGATGGGTAGTCGAGGAAGAGGAAGATGGAAGACCAAATGACGCAGCTTTAGCGTCTTTTGATTGAAAAAGACCATTTTTGCTATTTGGCTTAGATGTTTCCTCAAGCAGGTCGTCAAGGTCATCATCAAGACTGCTAATGACAGGAAATGCAGGCGTAGTTGGGCCAAGTGAATGCTGTGATGGAGCTACATGAGTATCAGAATTTCCTTCTGGTAATGATACTGAAATTCCGTGTTGTTTCATGGTAGTGTCAATCTCAAACTGAGTAACAGGGGAATCGAAAAGCTTCGTCTCGCTTAATGAACCCAGGAGCATATCGAGCTCTGCTTCCGCAGCTGCTGCCTCAAATCCAGAAGACAGTCCCGATTCTTGCTCAGTAACATGACTAACCAACGATTCTGTTCTAGCATCCAGAAATCCCAAGTCATCTGATTTGTTTACTGCCACATCTGCTGCAGAAGCTGATTCTGCATTACCACTTATGGTAACATCTGATGAGGATGCATCACCTTCTTTATTCTTGTCATTCAGTCTCTCGGCCGCTTGTTCCGCAGCCAAAAATAAAGAGAGCAATTCATCAAAAGTTTCAGCACCTGCTGCTTTCTTCTGCTTTTCCGGTTTCTGGCAGGGCACTTGATTACCAGCCTCATTGTCTTCAACGGCACGCTGCAATGTCAGAGCATAACAACTAGGTTACAGTTCGTATATTACCAGCATTCGCTACAGCAGAAGAAATAACTTTAAAATTGTCTTCCTCAGTCCCCACTGAATACTGGGAAGTGTACAAGCTTAAAGTTAAAACAAGAATTTTGTGTGCTTCAATGATATCCCAGAGAAATTTTGAATTCCCTGATGTGTTACATGTCATCAATATCTTGGAAGTGTGCAAGAGCTTGTTAGGGAATTATGAGCAAAAAGAATAAAAATGGATATGAATTTTTTTTTAGATAACATGGGTGTCCAAGCTTTTGCTTGACTAATCCCATGGGCCCTGAAGTTAACGACCGGTAAAACCTCCAGTGCCCTGAGGGGAATAAAAAAGGATATGAATAAGAAAGGAAGGCAACAAAATACAACGAGAGGACCGATTGAAGAAAAGGTTTGCAAAGCGCGAGGGAACATAACAAAAAGCTGATGTATTCATGTCCAATTGTAAACTGGCAAAGGTACTAAACTAGGAAAGGCAGATTAGTAAACTAGACATGAAAAGATCACGAGGAGATTCCTCCGAGAATGTCATGGCCCCTTCCCGTGAAATTTAATCTGGCAAACAAAATAAATGTGGACCAATCTGCTCAATTACATTTTATCACCAACAACAGAAGTGCAGAGTTCCCAATGTTCTCACATTAGCCTTGAAAATAAAATGAAACTGAAAAGAGGGGTAAGAGGGACATTCAGATGGAAAAAATAAGGCAACCTAACGAGGAGGCAAGAAGGTATAGTTAACTGTACTAATTCCATTTCACAAAGTGAGAATCTTGGGTTGTTCACCGGGCTAACTTGTACATTAGATGCATGTGGCCTGCAACTGAACGAGCCAATTCCTTAATAGTAGATGATTTGATCTTTAATGGATCTGTGCTATGTTGCTCAGACTCTTCATTCCAGAGTCATATCCTTAACAAGATCTAGAAAAGCAAAATCATGCTTACGTGTTTGTTCCAAATTATTCTTAGTTCTTCCCCTCCTTATCGTGGACACACTTATCCCCTGAGATCTTCTTGCAGTGGCATTAGCAGGCAGCAGCGTCAGTTTTCAAAACCTTCTATGTCTCCTTAGTTTGTCTCTAATTTGGTGCCAGTCTCAACTTTTCCCACATCTTTTTCTGAAAAGAACCCAACGTACAGACCTACTAGAGATATGAAAGGATTCATGTAGGCTAATGGATGAGGCAAGGATTTCCCAAGTTCTAAAAGAAAGACTCACCAAATTGGAGGCAACTGACCTTTTTAAAAAGGATAAAAAGGAAGGATGGAGAAGAAATATGCTGGTATGCTCACAAACTAGTGAGCATAGAGTAAAAGGTGCTATACTATGTTGCTCGGACTCGGCTAAGTTTCAGAGTGTCGAGTACCCAACTACCCATACCCATGTCGAACTCGGCCATTTTATGAAAATTCTGCATGTTTTTCGCTGAAAATGGAGTGTCCAGTGTCCATACCCATGTCGGAGTGTCAAGTACCCGACACGGGTACTTGAGGAGAAATGAAGAGTCCGAGCAACATAGGTGCTATATTTGGAATGCTGTCATAACGGCCAGGGCTGGCATAATAATTGCACAAGGATACATATTTTCTCGATCAGATATATCAAATGCTTCATTACTCAATGATCAGAACCATCAGAATGCTTAATTTCATATATTCACTATCAGCAGATCATATGATTCTGCCTGGACAACAAAATGGATGTGGGAAACACTCTGAAGTTCTTGGAGCTACCCTTTTATCAGTTTTTTATGACAGCTAGTCGATAAATACAAACAAGGAAGAAGTTATAGGAATACAAAAATAACTCTAGATGTGTGAAACGAGGTCGCAACAATTAATCAGTCTTTTTCTTGCGAATTTCAAAGGTTATCTAAGGAATGGGAAGGATTGACAAAAAGCTGGTTCATCTAAATCATGTTAAAGGAAAACATCTTGTCATCCAAGTCAAACTTCAGAGTGAGATGTTGCAACCACACATCATATGGATTCTAAGAACGAATGCATTTCCTAGACAGAGTTCTTCTGTTACAAACATACACTATTAGACACAAAAACCAGGATATGCGTATCAAAAGCAGCACCTGATCCATGCCAACATATATCAGAAGCCAATTACATTTAAAAGTATGGTCTTCTTGTTCAGTGTCCATAAATACACGTGTCCCTCTCTTGGGAATATCTAAGCTGGATATAGAGTAATAAGAAAAATGGACAAGAGAATTTACATGGAACATCCAACCGTGTTAAAGTGATCACGACTCAGGGACTACTTGAATAAGAGCTTTGTAAAAGGCAACCGAGGAATAAAAAAGCAAACAAATAGCAATACTAACCAACTCTGGAGGCAATAAATCGGGTTCGATGAAGAGTCTTGAGGCTAAATCTACTTTCCCAAGCTCCTCTGCAAGTGCCTGCAGATCTAGGCTCAAAAATGGTACCTACAATAATAAATAAATAATAAGTGAGTTAGATATACAGCTATAAACCAAATGAAATCTTTTATTTGTTCAACAATGAATCATTTAGAACACGAACTGAAAGACACAAAAGAAAGGAGACAGTTACAATCAGTAGCCAACCAATAATTCAAGAAGAACAAAGGAGAAACATAGATATCCAATGCAAAGCTAGTATATACAACTAATTCATTTCTTTTGGCCTGTATTTGAAGAGCCTCCTCAAAACATATCAATGCATACTATACACGATTATACGAAATTCATATTTACATTCATATAATTATTTTCACCTCCCATGCCTTGATCTGCTTAAAACTACTAGCAGAAGAATTTTGTGATTTCTTGCTCATTGACATAAGCCCAACTCTAAGGATTTTGTGATTTCTCGCTCATTGACATATAGCATGAATGGATTGTAGAGGTTACTTCTTCACCCATAACACAAACATATCCCAATTGGATCTGACAATAACATGCAAACTATTATTTATTGCAAACAAAGAAAACTTTAACGAAACAACAAATAAGATAAAGAGGACAAAGGCATATTGTTACCCTGTCATCAACAACAGCTAGACATTTTCCGCATCTTATCTTTGCCTAATACCCTGCGCATGAATGCAATGCAAAAGCAACAGAACAATGACGAAAAAGTCAAAAGTCCAAACATGGGAAATGATGCTAATTACGCACCTTATAGTGCAGAATGAACTGCGGTAACTATCACCCTATTTGAAAATTTCTTTTACAAAGTGGTTTCCAACAACTATTTAGAAGTTTCATATATTTCTCATCTCACAATCAGATGACCATTAAATTATTGGGTGAACAGACTATAACTTTTTACGCTGTAGAGAGATGAAAGCAGCTCCATCGCAACTTTGCCAAAACTCAAAAGGACAACAAAGTACAGCAATGCCCAGAGTGGAATCCTATCGCTGGCAGAGGGCAACAAAATATTGTGTGAAATGTAGCATAATGATATCAGTAAACCTGTCTTAACTTCTTCAAGATCATAGGCAATAGACCGGGCTCATAGCTGATGTGAAATTCTGAAACTATGACATGACAGAACCTCTCATGTGATAGTCTAGCTTGTCACAAACCAGGTTAAAATATAACAGAATGTTAATCCTAGCCATTAAAGTACTTGGAAGGTCTTCAGGAAGGAAGCTAATGACTGTGAATTGTGAAGACCATAGGGTCCATAGCTAGTGCAGGTGCTTGCTAATGGCTTCTTCTAAGGGATAAATGCTGTTGCATTTACTATATACTCTTGTTCAATATAAGTCCAATCATTTTTGTTCGAAAGAAAGAGCTTTCTCATCTCTATTACTTCATATGTTCTCTTTTTTGCGTTAACAAAATCTCTTTTTCTGATGGAGACAAAGAAATCAGTAAGAAGAGGGAGGGATGATGAACCATAAAAGACACTGTAAGCATCAGATGCAAATGCAGCGGGGATCTTGACTTGAAATACCCTGCTACCCTGCTTGAAGCAAAGGTTCAATCTGGGAGGTGCAGTAATGAAATCTATTTCAACTTTAGCAAAAAAACATCACGCTGCAAGGTAAAAGCACCTGTTCTTGAAACAGGTTAGGTACGTTTAAATCTGTCAAAAATATTCCCAATCTTAAAAAATTACCCTGAAAAGTCGGGTTTTGAACATGGTATTTTCGACAATAACCTGATTGACTAGCATTGTTAGTGGGACTAAACCCAGCCAATTCAACCAATTCGGTCAAAAAGAGCAATATACAATTTCATGAATAGAAAGGTTGACTTAAATACCCTAAAATCACTAGTTTTGTTGTGTTTGCTTTTTGTTCATCTCCCCTACCCCTCTCTGCCCCATTTTCTATAATATATATGAATTTGACACTAGAAAAATAACGTTTTCTCATTACATTAATGGCCTACAGCCTCATTCTCACCACCTTCAATCAGGCTTACATTGAGGAGAGATGGTAGTTCTTAGCCTAAATCCAATATTCCAACTAATTTTGAACTTCTTTCTTTCTTCAGAAATGTGTTTGGATGACTTAAGTTTTATAAATTACAAAACGTTTGTAAGATGATATTCCAGGAGCCAAGTCACGAAAGTATGAAACAAACCTCAACCAGACCCTGGCAGAGGCAGGATCCACAGTGGGTTATTTTGTTCTTCCTTTTCCCTTTGTTTCCTAAGTTGAGCTTAAATTTACGGGAAAATAGTGCCAAAGTATTATTCGGTATCTATAAATAAATATCTGCAGTCTTCCAAGTTCTAACCTGGATATCTGATGGATCTCATATTAGATACAAATTTGACAAGCCAATATTAAGCATCAATATATGCATGAAATTGAAGACATATATAGGAGAGAACTGAAGCATAGAAAGTAGCTACTGTATGAGATAGTGTCCAACAGCATCTAATTTTACATCAATTGGCAGGAATTCCATCCCAAAAAATACTAGTGATGCAGGTTGACATATCTTTTCCGATTGACCAAGGGAACAGTGCTACATCGAAAACTCCACTTGAAATTCAAATGGGTCAAGTAATAAGTAGAAATGGAAGAGCAAGTTCAGAATCAACTTCCTTAACACAAAAACATACAATGCATTCAGAACTCAGAATCAGGGGCCAATAATTTTAATAAAAACTCATGAATTAAAAACATTGCGTTTATCATTCCAGCTTCACCTAAGTTAGGTGATATATTATACTTTGGTTTCATTGAAAGCATTTGAAAGTAAAATGATAAGATTACAATACCTCCTGACTGGTAGTTGCTTCATCATCAGCAAGAAAATCATCTGGTCCATTCCATGAAAGAACATTTTCGCCTCTAACAGCAAGCATAGGGCCCAATCCCTGATACAAATCTAGAAAGAGCTAAGTTTAACATCACCATAGGAGCACATCCAGGCATATTAGTACCACATACAGCTAAATATCAAAACTTCAAACCCCATATGAGGGGTTAGCTCAGTTGGTAAGATCTCTGAGATTTATTCCAGAGGTCCCAAGTTCGACTCCCCTCAGGGCCACTGGAGGTTTTCCTGATCGTTAACTTCAGGGCCCTTGGGATTAGTCAAGCAAAGCTTGGATACCCATGCTATCTAAACAAAAAAATATATATCAAAACTACCAAGTAAAACAAAAATTTTACCTAATGGAATAAGGAAGAGCAGGATAGTTGCAATTAACCAACTTATCGGTAAAATAGATAATAGATTGGTATCACACAACAATAAGAGAATTCAGAACGGTAATGTATCGAATCTACAAACAAGATGTTGGGATTCCCATTAAGTTGGAAAGTCATATAACAAGGTTCAGAGACAATCTTCTGATTCACCAAAGTTAAGGTAACACAAATCTTGACTTCCTCAAACCCCGCTAACGATCAGATTCACACTGAACAATGTCATTAAAGTGAGTAATATTATCATATAACAAGAGAAGGCCTGGTGCGAATCCTATACAAGACGACAAATCAAGGAACCTACCCCCAAACCATTTAATTTAAGGCTTACATAATCTTTAAGCGGAGGAAAACAAAAAAGAACTACAAGACATGCTCAAAACAAGCTTCAACATATCCAAAAAGGCATTAATTTAACTCTCTACGGCTTAGACATTCAAGCGAAGTAGAATTTCACTTACAGACATCATTCCTACAACTAACCTACAGTAATTGACTTCATGTTCATCACTCATAAGAGCAACATAATGTACAAGCATTGCACCTGGAAATTAGCTGCCTATTTGGAGGTACTGTATTCTCCTTGATTCGGACAGGCATTAAGTTCATACAAAAGAACATTACATTTCAATTTCCCATGTAAGTTCTCTCAGAAATGTCCCATATTCTGAAGCTTGCTTGGCAATATACAAGTTGGAACTTTCATAAGGATTGCAACTTATGAGTTTCTTCATACCAGTAATCACAATTCCTCTTATGAATTTCTTCATACCCAAAAACTAATCTTTTGCTAAACTACCCTCCCCTTTTAACATTTTTTCTAGTGTACTCCACTCAATCTGTTATAATTTTAATCTATAGAAAAACTTATAAGTCAAAACAATCAACATTTTGTTAGAAAAATACTACTGTAAAGCCAAAATTAAACAAAGAAAACAAGAATGAATGTGGGCCGAGTACTACCTTCACATTTCACATCTAATATTACCAAGTACTAAAAAAACCAAAATCAACTACCAACTGAACATCAATAAACTTTACAATGAGAGAGTAAGAGTGAGTACCAGGCAAAGTATCATCAAAAGAAGGACGAGAATAACTCGACTTAGACTCTTTAGCTTGAGCAATCAACTCTCTAAAATCACCCCCTTTACTCTTTGGTTTAACATCACCAGAACCCAACTCAATTGGCAGCTCAAACCCATCTTCTTCTTCACCTTCTTCATCTTCATAACGGTCCCAATTTGAAGGAAGTGAAGGTAGTTGGTTCACTCTCCTTCTCTCTCCTTGTTTTTTGGACCCTTTTGGGTCTGATGGGTTTTGAGTTGAAGTAACACTAGAAGATGATGGTGGTGTTGATGATGATGAATTCGGGGGTTTGGGTTTTCTGGATTGGTTGTGTCTTGTATGTGATCTCTTCGATTTCGCCATTGCTTTGATGTCCATTTTCTCTCTCTCTGGGTTTCTCTCTGTGTCACTGTCTTTTCAGTTTCACCGGTGACGGATTTGGTGATTTGTTGCCGGAGATGAGAATTTGGTTGGGAACTTTGGAAGTTGAGGTGAAAGGAGATTATGGGTCGAAGTTGAGATGAAATATGGACTACACTGCTCTCAGGCCTCACTCGCACAGCCTCGCACAACCTCAGGGCAATTCTTGTACTGGGCCTTCGCCTACATGTAAAGGAAAAGGAAGTGGGACTGGGGAGCAGGGAAGTTAAAAAAAACCGTAACCAAAAAACCAAATCATAAAATCGAAAATCAAACCCGAAAATTCGGCTAATTAAATTTATGTTTTTGTTTAAAGCGGTTCAGAATTCGGATAACCAAATTAAATATTCTTTTAGTTTCTCAATTCGTTTTCGGCTCACGATTTTCAGAAATAAGAGTCACATCCAAAATTCAAATTACTGGGCCAGCAGACTTGACTTTTGCCCAAACCTTACCCAAATTTTTTTTTAACAGGTGTAGTATTTTTTTTTTTTTTTGGTGCAAGTGAGGGCAAGCCTTAGAAATTAATTAATACGAGCAATAAAACGTGGACGAGCCACACCAACAATATCATCATACAAAATGTTATGCATACCATTTACCCACAGGCGGGCAACTAAAAATTGTGCAACTATTTATACTATTAAAGCTATAATTGGCAAGCCAATCGGCAGTAAAGTTGGCTTCACGAAACAGATGACGAACACAGACAGTCCACGTAGCATCCACTAGTAGGGCGCGGCATTGGAGGATCAAAAAATAATGCGGATTTCATGGCTTCGGGTCTTCTCAAAGCGCCAGTAGAACGACCTCAGAGTCTACCTCAAGGATTAGCTGTGGAATACCAAGATCTTTAGCTAGAACAAGACCACGGAGGGTAACCAAGATTCCAGACTTGACCAATGTGCAGCTTTCACATTTGATTGAGAAGGCTGTGACAAACACTCCAATAGACGAGCGAATGATCCCGCCTCCACCCGCCAGACCGGGATTTCCCCGTGCCGCGCCATCAGTATTTAATTTGTGCCACCCATCAGGCGGTAATTCCCAACTAATATTTATTAAAGATGTAAACAAATCAGCCAGTAGGGAGTACATTTAGGGATGTACTCCGATTGTTAATTACAGAGCCGATCATTTGCGAGTTCAAGTTGGACACCAGCGGGGTTTGTGTGCAAAAAATTGTCCAACTTGCCCAAAACGGGTTGTCTATGTCCAATGTCCGTCCATCAGGGTTAAAAATCGTTGACATTATCCGCCCTATCAACATACCAGACTTGCCCACGGACTTAACAGGCTTTTTAAATTATTTTTCATCTTAATTTTAGAAGTTATTTTGGGTTATAATAATTAGTCTCATACTATTAATATGCAATACAACACCAAAACTTAAATCGTAATACTTCATATTGTCATTTTTTTATGTTTTCTCACCTATAATGAGTCTTCAAGTTCCAAAACAAGCAAACAAAAAATTGCGATGTAACCTCTCGCGTACATCTTCAACAAATGGACTTGATTTGTTGTTTTGGATGGGTTTTTTTAAGTTGAACTTATCTAAACTGAATTCAATTCAACATTACTAAATTGAACTGGACACTACTGATTTGAATTGGACACCACTTGATATGTGAGACAAAAGACATGTTTTTGAACTGAGCACCACTGAACTGAATTGAATATCCCTGAATTGAACTGAAAATCACTAACCTAATTTGAGATCACCTCTGAACTAAATTGAACTAATAGTGAAAACTCTAAAGAACGCACCCTTTGTATTGACATTTGGCAAGGCGCAAACGCATCATATTGATGAAATACATTTACATAGCTAGGCAGATGTTAAAAGCAAATACCATAGAAAGTTATTTAAGGGAAGGGGTAATGGCGTGCATTTTTTATGAGAATGATGCTAGATGCAGCCTAATCATGAGGCTGCAAATTGCAGCATTACTCCCACAAGTCGACACGTGTTAAAATTTATTTTTTTCTCCTTTTTTCTTTTCTTTTGGGGGTTTACTATTCCCATCTTAGGGTGATTTTTGGGGGTCTTGGGGTTCATCCTTTTCATCTTAATTATTTTGGGGTTCACCCTTCCCATCTTAGGGTTTTCTTTTTGGGTTTTTGGGGGGTTTTGGGTTCACCCTTCCCATCTTAGAGTTTTCTTTGTGGTATTTTGGAGGTTTTTGGGTTCATTCTTCCCATCTTAGGGTTTTATTTTGAAAAACTACGACGGCGAAGCCATCGGAATTAATGATGTAGTTGCCGGTAATAATAATTGATCAAATTTCAGTTAAGTAAACATGGGTATGGAGGAGAGAGAGTGAGTTTATTGTAAAAAACCACAATTTTTGAGAAAGTCGTACATATATCAGCTTGTAAGGTGAGGCTGCAAATTACAACCTCGAGGTGAGGCTGCAGCTAGCAGCCCTCTTCTTATGAAATAAATCAATCAAACTTTTTTACTGTACTACTGAACTGTGACAATAACATGTATGATGAGGTCAATTTACAACAGAAACATGCCAGAGAATGAGTAGCACACTTGCACTGTCCTCTTTGAATCCATTGGATGTTTGAATTCAGATGCAATAAGACACAACAAACACCGTGACAATTTTTTTCTTTTTACATAGTTATGTTTTCTGACAAATATATATTACCCAAAAACGTTGCAAAATATGTGGCATATTTGGAACGTCTATCTCTACTCATTTGACGTTGATGTTTTTTATGTTGTTACTCCCACTCATTTGATTTTTGAACCAAGAAAAGGCTGAGAAAAAGGTATCTTTGCTTCGCAACTTGAACAACACATAATGGAACACTTCCGATCAATTATTGAAGCAAAAAAGGTGAAGTAAGACCATAACTTTGCAAGGTAATGGTCTCTTGCTTTTGGATTGTAACTCACTTTTACTTTCCATTTTCCTTTCCCGTTTATCATGTCGGTAGTATTGCTATCACTTCTCCATAATGATATTAGTAGCCCGTAGCCCGTATCACACAACAATTCAAATTTACTCTCTGATTGATATTACTACACTCATAATGAAAAGTGTAATGGGCCTTTTTGTTTGGGCCATACATTAAAAAGTTGATGAGTAGCACATACTTTGTCTCTAAGAGCATGTACAAATTTGCGCGTTTACTTGCAAATTAATGACTAGAATATTGTAGAAATTGTATTTCAAATTAGATTAAGTGTAAAATGAAGTGTCTTGAGCACTACTCAAAATATTACACAGTACACCACATAATATCATCTGTAATCAAATCATTACAACATCTAGGTGGGATGACATAATACATGGTCTCATTCTGATGTAGATTTGCAATCAGCAATCTAGTTGGTCCTCGATCCTCTCAAATAGTTTCGTGGTATTCTTCCGTCTTAGTACGTATCAACTCCCTACATATGAAGATTAGGTTAGTGACATGAGATCACTGAAACATAAAGAGTTAAATCAGATTTAGAATTGTCTCCAAATCTCAACAGCCTTGGGGCAATCTCTAAGAAAATGAATTTATGTTCTCAAAACTGCCAGCTAAGATTTTACAAAACGCATTATCCACACTTTTCCTTTGGGTAAAATGTAGTTCTATGGTGTACACCCAATCTTTAAAGGCCAACCAAATAAAAGAAGAGTTTCATTTTTTGGTAAGCCATCCATTCCAAAATCGAATCAAAGCCCTCATGCATCTTCGACCTACATCAAATCTTTAGACAAATAAATTCTTTCAAATTGACTTCAACAAGACTAAATCTACCCTCATATACAAAGCTACTCGTATGGAAATCATTATAGCTTGTATTAGGTGCAAGACTACTCAAAAATGAAAATGAATATATATGATTAAAGGGATCAAGTTTCCTTTCTGAATGACTCATTTCCTATCATCAGCAAACATATCTCAACCCTTGCTCATGTCTTGCTAGATATGAGATCCTTTCCAAAAAGAGGGTATGTAGCTTAAGGTTTCATTGTATACATACTTGTGGTGCATGATCTAGGACATAACGGAATAAATTATGCTGAAGTTTTCAGCATAACTTAGCCATATGAGCCTTATTAAGATCTTTGTTGCATCTTATACCAAGCCCCATCTCCTTAGATCATATTCTTTTTATCGCATTGGTGTCCCTTCACAGGATGTTGCAAGCAATCGTATATCCATCTCTTTTAAACTAGCGGCATACATGTAATAATTAGGGTTGTTTAAAAATATCTGAACCCGATCCGAATATCCAAATATTCGATAATCCGAATCCGAAGTATCCGAAACTTCGGATATCCGAAATTTTAGGTATCCGAAAAACGGGTATCTGAAGTTTCGGATACGGGTATGGATACCAATTTGGAAAAAAATCGGATATATCAAATATCCGTAATATCCAAGTTAAGTAAACTAAGATGCATTTTTCTCTTAATTATATTATATTGGATAGCATAATGGTTATTAAGACCTTTTAATTCTATAGCAGGTCCTGCATTCAAATTGTGTTAGAGACATTTTTTTTTCCTTTGTTTTTCTTTTGGTGAATAATGCTTTAATTACCTTTCCTTTCTCAGTTACCTGACTTAGCTCCTCTTAGTCACCACAAAAGTAACCCTAACGCAACCCCCCACTTTCTCTCTCTTCTCTCTCACCGTCATCTAAATCTTGTTCAAGTAATGGCAATAATTTTTGTTCTTCAAAAAACCAACCAACACACCCACCATCAGAAAAACACGATTGAAACAAAAAGGAAAGAAACCAAGAGGCTATAAGAAACCAGCAAAGAAATCAAATTGTAAGTGACAACTTGATTGTAAAAAAGAGCAACAATTGAAAGGAACTTTTCCGAATTGAACTAAGTTACGTCTTCACCGTTGCTTCCTTTCTCACTGGTAATCGGCATCAATGGTAGCTTTGCCTCTACAATTTTTAGATCTGGAACCTAGATTGTTTGACTCCCTTTTATTCAATGTTAATGTTCCATTTTGGTGAGACTTTGCCATATTTGGGCATCTCAGTATTGGGGGTTAATATTTTTGGAGTTTTAGTATTTAAAAAATAAGCCAAAAGTACTATTTCGGATGATTCGGATATCCGAACTTCAGGTATCCGATTTTTCGGATACGGATTCGGATACCGAAATTCAATATCCAAAATTTCGAATACCCGAGTTTCGGATACTCGAAATTTCAGATACCCGCATATGAACAGTCCTGGTAATAACTGCATGAACTAATTAGGGATGCATGGCAATCATGGTGGCAGTAAATAAGACAATCCTACCAATCTTAGTAAGAAATTTAGTTTTTCTTCTAGGCAACCAATGTGTTCTCACTTCTCAATTTGGTGACAATGAAGTTCACTTGATTCTTTTACGTCTATTAGTATTAGTGAGAGGGAGATATAAGGTATATGTACATAACTTATCGGTTTGATTCCCTTTCCCATAAATGACTTTATATTATTATACTTTTAATTGATAAAAGATATAATGGTTTTGCTAATTATTGCCTTAGGGTAATGTTTAAGGTGTAATTAATATACTGAATTTTAATTAATTTTGATAGTCTATTAAAATCGTTTCACACCTAAAAAAATTATGTACCAAAAATACCCTTATAACATCACTCTCTCATTCTCTCTCCTACATTTAATTACATTTGCATTCCAAAAAAAATCTCAACCACCCTTTTTTTTTCCACGGTTGAACTCCACCTCCCCCATTTCCCAGACCCAACCACATTTTCCAAATTCCCAACCTTCTCTCTCTCTCTCTCTCTCTCTCTCTCTCCCCATCTTTCTTCCCAACCCACTCTCTCTCTCTCTCCCCAACTCCCTCACCAGTCACCATCACCATCACCCACCCGTCCACCATCAAAGAACTCCACCGGAGATCACCATCAAACACCGTGTCCGATTTGCCGGAGAAACACCACGCACCCACCAGTCACACCTCCACCACCGCCACTTGCATAATTTATTTTCTCTACCCACGACTGGGATTTGGGTGTTTATGGTTGCGGTGGTCAAACACGAACCATAAACACCCAAACCCCAATCAGATTATTTTACTGTTCTGGGTTTTTCACTGGAGGTTGATGTTGGAAAATTTGTTAAGGGAAATCAGGCGGGTTTGATGGATACTTGGTGGAGGAAGTGGTGGCGGAAATGGTGGACGGTGGTTCATGCTTGTGGAGTTTTTTTTTTATGGTAAACTTAAATTGTATTGGAAGTTTAAAATCCTACAGTATTTGACAGTGAAATGAGAAAATGGCACTCTAGGAAGTGCAAAATTCTCATTTAATACTAGCATTAATTCTTTAAAAATAATAAAAGTTATTTGGTGTCAATTGAATACAGATTCTCAAAGATACCTATATTTAATACTCCTTAACCATTGCCCTTAGGGCAATCCTTAGCAAAACCAAAGATATAATATTTATCTCAAATTACACAATTTTCCTCAATTAATTAAAAAAATAGTTAATATTTATCTAGGCAATCATCGAAGAGTCTATTTTCACTCTTTTTGGTTCCACCCAACTCCGAGTAGCACAACAAATTGCTAAAACTTTGATGGCATTATCTGCATGCAAATGAATGCCACAAGGGATAAAAAGCAAAGCTTTAAACTTAGTTTAGTAAGCATGGCACGCTAACTAGAACAAGGTAATTAGTAGAGCCTTTTTAGTCCCACTTAGAGGTACACTTTCTAAAAGATTATTGAAGCATTTGTTATATAATAACATTAATTAATAATGAACATGAAAAGGGAGAACAATTGCTCTTTCCCCCCACCCCACCCCACCCCACCCCACCCCACCCCCCAATCAACCTCTACAAAAAAAAAAAAAAAAAAAAAAAAAAAAAAAAAAAAGAAGTAAAAATTACAAAAAGTCACACCATCCAATTTCTCAAAGGGTGCAACTAACTTTGGGGGTTTCAACTTTCAACAGAATATGCATGGATCTTCCTTTAATCTGCAATAAAATTTCTAACACTTATCCCCTTCTCCAACATAATTAACAAACTTTTCAGTCTCTTTTTTCCCTCAACAAATTAAGCACTCATAATAACCACCTTTTGATCCCCTTTGCCCTTTTCTCCTCTTCTTTACTTTCTTCTCTTGCTTCACCCCAACGGAAGTCTCAAGAGATGACCCATCCATTTCAACCCCATTAATCTCGAGATTACTCTGCACATTTAATTTCCATGATTAATCAAATCCACCCATTGATCGAGGGCGGGTGGCAAATGGCTGGTTGTGTACCCACGCCTAGGAAATCCCTTGTTTGCCCTCCTCCTCCTGCAGTACAATCTTGGTGGTCACCTAACAACTTTTGACGCTTGGCGGCCAGGTTGTACATTGTCATGCTTGAGAGATCGTCCACGGAAGAGCCACCCTCGACATCGCTCCCGAGATTCGTCGTCGTTGAGTTTGAAGTACCAAATAAGGAGCTACCACCATTGTACTTATTATTGTTGCTATCAAGTACATTACCATTATTATCAATATGAATATTATTATGATCACTAGCATTATTATTAATATTGTTTCCCTTGATTAACCCAAAGTTGCCTAGGAAGATTAATGGATCATTATTATTATGAGTAGTGGTGGAAGTGGCACCCATTTGAGCAGCCTTTTGTAACAATGCTGTTGCCGACATAATATGAGAGGAATTACTGGAGGATGTTTGAGGGTGTTGGGTGCTATACAAGGAAGGAATTGAGCTAGTTGTAGTAGTTGAAGTAGTAGTGTTTGTAATGACACCTAATTCTTGATGATGATCACTATTGTGGTTGTTGTTGTTGTTGTTGTTGTTGTTGTTGTTGTTTGATGGGGTATTATTAGACATTTTATTCCCAAAAACCCAATTCAAATGGTAGTTATTATTATCGGGTTCGGGATTCAAACCTGAGACCATAAGATGGTTGTTGTTATTATGAGGGTTTAAGGAATTTATGGTAGAGCTAAATTGGTGGATATTATTTGTGTTATGGTCTTGGATATTTGACAATGTTTCATATCCTTGTGGGGTTTGAGGTATTTGGGTGCCTAACCATAAGGGAAGTTGATTAAGTCCCCTTTGGGTTTGTGTGTCTAGGGTTTCATTTTTGGTTGATGATGAAAGAGGCTTGAAAATGGAGTTAAAATGTTGTGCCATGGCAACAGCTGGTGGAAGATTAGATCGCATAAAATGGTAATTAAGGTTGTTTGTGGCTGCGACCGCCACATTCAGGTTGAAATGAGCATTAGCTGCATTCATCCTTGCAGTTTCTTCTGCCAAGGCATCACAAAATGCCCTGTGAGTTATGAAGCTATCCCTCCTGCTCAAAGAAATTTAAAAAAAAAAAAAAAACAATTAATTACATACATAGCACATTTGAGATGAGAATGTTACTAATTTCTGGGACCTTTTGAAAATGTATCGTAAAGAAGGAACACAAAAACATGTATAATACAGTATTATTGCTGTAACTTTTTATTGAAATAAGAATCACTGTTCATAATAATACATTTCTAAATAATGACTTTATTTTATATATTATGAGTTGATTTTACACAATATTCGATGTATGTACTACTTGTTATGGAAAGTAAAATCATTCAAACAACAATAGTAACGAATCCAAAGTATTTTGGAATGCAATGTTCAATTATTAAAGAGATTGCGATGTCTAGCTCATGTTTGTCGTGGAAAATATGTACACTAGGGCCATGCTAGCTATATATTCAAGCGATGATGAAGCTAATTAGAATGAAACAAATCTAGCAAGGCTGCTTTTGAACATATAAAGGACAAGATGAGGGACAACTAGTTTTAGGTGACTGAAATTTCCATGTGATGAAGATATCTCAAAATATGGAACTACAATTATATTGTAAGTACTAAATTATGTAACAAATTATTTGTCCTATTCTGCCTCTACCTACCCCCACACTTGATAGAGAAAGAAAGATGTTATTAGTTATTACTGTCTTTCACAAATGGACAAAGGTAAGATGCCACAACTACAAAAAATCACTATCACTATACATCACTTTCCCCACCTCCCAAAACACTTAAAACTATCTTCTTTAAGATCATGTTGCTAACCTTGCTACGCCAATCATAAATTTTCACATGAAAATTTTGGATCGCGCAATGTTGTTACCGGGTCATAAAACACTATTTTCATATATATATATATATATATATCCTTTTAATATGGATCTCGCTATAGTATTTATTGACCTGGTAATAACATTACTCTATATTTAACATCACAGATTCTCTCTAAGCTAAGTGACTATTTTTAAATTGATTCGATTAATCATATTTTTTTTTGCCAAAAGATCCTTTTAAGAGAATTACCTTATCGCTGACAAATTTTGCACCACTTTATAGTATTTTTGCTCTATTATAAGATGCCACAAAATATATACATGAATATTTACAATAATTATTATACCTTGGCTATTCAAAATTACTGGTTACATCATGGGGTCAACTTAAAAGTATAGGAGTCGTTAAAAATCATCACCTTATGCTATGATCTAGAATGAACTTCAGGGCCCATGAAAATAGTCAATCAAAAGACTGGATATCCATGCTATGCTATGATCTATAATGAATTTCAGGGCGCATGGGAATACTCAATTAAAAGTTTGGATACCCATGCTATGCTATAATCTAGAATGAATAAGGATCATATCAAAACATGCACTAATAATATGATGATATAATAAACATATATAGACATGATTAACTATACCTTGAGAAGATAGTGCCACAATCACATTTGTACTCTCTAGTACCACAAGTCTTAGAATGAGCCTTCCAATCAGATTGAACAGCATATCTCTTGTTACACTTCTCACATTTCCACTTCTTCTCTCCATGCTTCCTACAGAAGTGCTTCTTAATGCCGGTAAGATCACCGAGTGCCCTTGAAGGGTGGTGATGAACACAACTCTTCTCAGGACAAACATAAACTCGCTTTCGCGGTTCCTTGCTCGTTCTTTGCTTAAGCTTCCATGGTAAGTTGTGACCTCGACGATGAAGTTGCAAGTTTTGGTCTCTTTGGAACCCTTTACCACATATTTCACATAAAAATCTGTTTGTTGCCATTAGGGTTTTGGGTGATAAAGCTATCACTTCTGCTTCAGGATCTAAAACACCAAAAACAAAAAAATCATTACTTCATTGATTAAATATTATGTAAATATACCTAATCTTAGCTTCATCATTATACCAAAAAGTTGGAGCAAAAGTTTAAGGACCAAAAAAGTTGAGAAAAAAGGAGAAAAATATATGGAAAACTTGCCTGGATTGCCTGGGAGGTTTCTCTTCTTCTTAGGAGGTGGAGGATCATTGGATCCAATAACTTGGGTTTGTATGAACCCATTTGAGATTGCTTCTTGATCAGCCATAATTTTTCCTCGAATCGAATTCGCTTATTGGTAGAAATCAATGGTAGCTTATTAGCTTGCTAAAAGCTCAATTAAGCTCCTTTGTTATATGTGATTAGCAACAAGTTAGATTTGGAGAATTAGAAGATATTTCTTGGTATTTTTGATAGTAGGTTGATGTGATCTTTCTCTCTAGCTATGTGTCACTCATAAGTTCATAAAAGAGAAAGGATTAAGGATGTGATTAAGGGAAAAACACGAGGAGGATAGGTCAAGCCTTGTTATATATGGTTCAAAATGATAAAAATAATAATGCTTGATATATAATTTATTAATAAATTAAAAGAATTTGTACACTACTCTTAGCTTAGCTTGCTCTCTAAATAGTTTACTTGTTTCTCTCTATCTCTTGGGAAGAACACACTCACAGTCCACACACACCAAAACAACACATAAGATGTGGTGTTTTACCTTTGCTTTTGGTCGGGCAAAGAGCACAAAATTTTATTTAATTTGTGGATGGCGGTGAAAAGTTAAAGTTGAGAGTCAAGAGTGGAAGGAGAGAGAGAGAGAGAGAGAGAGAGAGTAGAATAAAATTAGAGGGAGAGAGAGATGAAGGAAAGGATGTATGGGCAAAGCACAAAGGCGTGCATGATGACACATATGATGAGGATTCAAGAAAGCTAATCCTCATCCTTTTTCATTTGGAATGATTACCCCATAATTTGATAGCCTTTTTCTCTCTACATTATTTTATTTTATATTTGTTAGTAAATTGTTGCTAGTAGTATTTCTTTGTGGATATCACATATGATCTATCCACCTTATTTTCTTATCTTTGTAAAATTGTGTTTTTACTACTTTTGTTTCTATCTCAAAAGGAATTACTCAAGAAAGAATCAATTGTAGAAGGTTGATTTTCATGTAATTTTTGGAATTGTGAGTACTACTATTGTTGCTACTATTTGTTTGTGGATATCACTTATCTCTATCCACCTTATTTACTTATCTATATGTAAAATAGTATTTTAACTACTTTTGTTTCTATCTAACAGGAATTGCTCAAGTAAAATTTCAATGGTAGAAGATTAATTTTCATGTAATTTTGAGTTGTTAGTATTAGGGTGTATTTTTTTCTTGATTCTTATTGGAGCTTACCTGATCAGTGGTAAGATTTTATACGGATAATCAGTGGGAATCAGTGTCATGACCTTATACTCAATCAGTGACAGGACTTTATTACCCAATCAGTGGAAAATAGTGGCATGACCCACATTCCTACTCCCAGAATTAGTGGCAGAATCTTACTGAAGTGAGAATCAATGGAATGACCTTACCGAATCAGTGGTAAGACCTTACCCAATCAGTGAGAATAAGTGGTTGGATCTTACCCAATCAGTGGAAAACAGTGGTCGAACCTTACACAATCAGACCCTGTTTTCTTTAAGTGATGGTGAGGGACGGTGAGGAACAGAACGGAACGGCGTGGTGCGGATAATGGAAGAAATTGTGAGACAAAATGAAGTATAGGATGCGGAACAGAATGGCGCCAAACGGAACGAATTGGAACGGAATAAAATGGAATGGAATGTAGCATAAAAACGACGAAAAGAACAGGGCCTCAGTAAGAATCAGTGAAAATAAGTGGAAAAGAACGCATTCCTACCAGGAGTACTTTCGGTTTTTTTATATTTTTTGTCAAGATTGACACTTCTTTTAATCTTATACAATCATAATAAGTTATTATAACTTCAACAATTTTCCTCCAAAAATATTCATATTATTACTGTTTTTGTTTTGGATTTACTGAATCTTTTCAGCAATAAGTACGTAGGACATGAAATTACACCTTTGATTTTATTTTAAAAAAAAAGGAAATTTAGCTTTATAATCATTTCTTTACCAAATATTGTTTGATGAGAAGTGTTGTTTTATACACAAACTCAAAGATGTTGTGCCATTCAAAAACTCCATTCATTATACATACATCAATATTTCCATTTCAAAATAAAGGAATGAAGCAATTAGCTATACTTGACGTGACAGAAAACTATTGCTCTCCAATCACACATTTTAGTACTTTTTATCACCACATAGAAATAACAACTTTTCAATTCTACTTGCTAGTCAAAAGTGAATAGCTCTTTCATCACTTTTTTAATCATTGCGTGATCATTGCAGTTTAGTCCTTAGTTAACTTGTAATAATTGAAGCTGATTCAAATATGAATTTTGATAAATATTCCCAATGGTTCTAGTAAAAAAGATAGGATCCTTGGCCTTGAGAAGCCAAAGATAAGTCCCAAAACCTGAGCTGGCTAGTTTTTTTTTTTTCACACCACGGATGTCCACTATAGACTAGGGTCGTAAAGGTCAGAGCATTCGTGAGCTGCTCGCAAACGCAGTCGGTCAAAGTTCGCTTGATAGTAAATGAGCCGAGTACCATCGAGCACTTATTTGATACTCGTTTATTAAACGAGCCGATCACGAGCACCCAATACTGAGTTCGTTAGTATTATTATATATAGGTTATAATACCTGACAAACTAGAATACTCGCGAGCTTCTCGTGAACATACTCGGTCAAAGCTCGCTCGACAATAAACGAGCCGAGCAAGAGCAAACATACATACATTTGATACTCGTTTGATAAACGAACCGAGCACGAGCACACATACATTTGATACTCGTTTGATAAACAAGCCGAGCACGAGCACAGAGGTACTCGAATCGGCTCGACTCGTTTACACCCCTACTGTTGGAGTATCCCTCCTACATGGAGGAAGAACCCAATTAATTTGGGATATATTTGCTTACCATATGGGTTATCCATATGATGTTTAAGTGAAGGGCAATTTCGTATATTCACTCACAAGTGGCTTCCCTTATAAGCCAAAAGGTTAGAAGGGCTGAGTGCAAGAGAGAGAAAGCCTAGACACTCAAAAATTCAGGAGAAAAGTCTAGAAGAGAAGAGGAGAGAGAGAAGAGGAGCCACCCACGAATTTTGGTGCTGGCAGCCCAGAAATCCGCCCCGATCGATGACCAAACGAACTCCGATCGTCGCGAGATTTTAGCACGTTGTTCCTGACATCCCCCTCTTCAAATCCAACGGTCAGAATTTCATTTGGAGCTCTCTAACTCAGTTTTCTAAATTCAGCTCTTATTTTATACGAAATTGTATTTCCACTCTTTTTGGGTGATGATTTGGGAGACTTGTTGTGCCAAGGTTGATCCTTGATGATTGTGAATACCTCTAGTTGATCTAGGGAAGAACTATTGTTGTACCCACTTGTTAATTTGTTGATTAGTGGAGGTTTTGGCACCGTTTGTTAACGGTCCCGTGGTTTTTTCCCCACATCGGGGTTTCCACGTAAATCCTTGCGTCTCCTTGTTTATTTACTGTTTTTGGGCTGATTTATAGTTCCATTTGCTGCTGTCATTTTGGTTCAATATTGTTTGGTTGCTTGAATTGGTTATTGCTCATATTTGCATCACAACCGGGGAAAAAGTCTTTGTTGCTTCCGCTTGTGTATTTGTGTGCTTTCCCCAACATAGTGGTATCAGAGCTTTGGTTAGAGTCATTGTGAATTTGTTGTGTTGTTAAAGATGGATGAAAAATCTGGTGTGCACGGAATGATTAGTTTGAATTCTGGAAATTACTCCGTGTGGAAAACTAAAATGGAGGATATCCTTTATGTGAAGGATTTGTATGAACCAATTTTAAATGCAACCATACCAACTGGTGTTGTTGAAAGTGAGTGGAAAATATTGAACCGTAAAGCCGTTGGAACAATTAGACAATTTGTTGATATGAGTGTCCTCCAACATATTGCCAATGACACGAATGCTTATACTCTTTGGAAGAAACTTGAGACCATGTATGAAAGGAAGAATGCCTTGAGTAAAGCGTCATTGATTAGAAAACTTGTGAAACTGGAATATAAAGATGGTGATAGCATAGTAGTTCACTTGAATGAATTTCAAAGTTTGATTAACAAGTTGTCTGCAATGAAGATGAATTTAGATGATGAGCTGCAGGCATTGCTACTACTTTGCTCATTGCCAGAAAGTTGGGACACTCTATTTGTATCACTTAGCAACTCCGCACCAGAGGGCACGCTGACAATGGAAATTGTCAAAGCTAGTTTGTTGAATGAAGAAACTAGAAGGAAGGAAATGAGTTCCTCCACACAACCAGAGGCTAATGTGACACAAGAATCAAGCAGGGGAAGAAGTAAGACTCGATATCCCCAGCATAGAGACAAGTCCAGGGGGAGATCAAAATCAAAGGGTAAGATCATTTGCCACTATTGTGATAAGCCAGGCCACATTCAAAAACATTGCAGGAAAATGAAGAGAGACAAGTCCAGAGAAAGGAAAGAAAAGGGTGAGACATTCGGGCAACAACAAGAAGAGAAAGATAACAACACCACTGCAATTGCAACAAGTGATGAATTATTTTTTATTGGTGACCATTGCCTAAATCTAGATAGTGATGATTGTACTTGGGTGATTGACACGGGTGCTTCGTTTCATCTAACCTCGCACCAAGATTACTTCTCATCTTACACCAGCGGTGACTTTGGCTATGTAAAGATGGGGAATGATGGCTCATCCAAGATTGTAGGCATGGGTACAGTGTGTTTGGAGACATCCACAGGTTGCAGTTTGGTGTTGAGAGATGTCCGACATGTTCCAGACATTCGGCTGAATTTGATATCTCCTGGGTTGCTCGATGATGTTGGTTACTCCAGCAACTTTGGTGGTGGAAAGTGCAAGCTTATCAAAGGAAGTTTGATTGTGGCTCGTGGGAGCAAGCAGAGATCCTTGTATGTGATGCAAGCTAAGTTGTGCAAAGGAGAAGTACACGCAGTTGATGATTCCTCCAGCGAGTTATGGCACAAGAGACTTGGTCACATGAGTGAAAGAGGTATGCAAATGCTTGCTAAGAAGCAACTCCTTCCTGATGTTCAAGGTATGTCCTTGAAACCCTGTGTTGATTGTTTAGCTGGAAAACAACATAGGGCAGCATTTCATACTCGTCCCCCATCTAGAAGAAAACATGCATTAGATCTTGTTCACACTGATGTATGTTCTATGGATACTAAGTCACATAGCGGTGCACTTTATTTTGTTACTTTTATTGATGATTATTCTAGAAAACTGTGGGCTTTTGTGTTGAAAACCAAAGACCAGGTACTACAGTTTTTCAAGCAGTTCCAGGCCAGAGTTGAGAGAGAAACAGGCCGGAAGCTCAAGTGTGTTAGAGCTGACAATGGTGGAGAGTACAGGGGTCCATTTGAAGAGTATTGCAAAGTACAGGGCATCAGGCTTGAGAAGACAGTTCCCAAGACACCTCAGCTGAATGGACTTGCAGAGAGAATGAACAGAACAATTGAAGAAAGAATTCGATGTATGCTCTCTCATGCGAAGCTGCCTAGGATTTTTTGGGCCGAGGCAATGTTTACAGCAGTGTACCTCATCAACCGGTCACCTTCAGTTCCTCTTAATGGAGATGTTCCGCAGAGAGTATGGACTGGTAAAGAGGTATCATTCAGCCACCTGAGAGTCTTTGGGTGCCTTGCATATGTTCATATTCCCAGAGATGAGAGGTCCAAGCTTGATAGCAAGACAAAGCCATGCATCTTCCTAGGGTACTCAGAGGATGAGTTTGGGTACAGATTGTGGAATCCAGTTAGCAGGAAAGTGATTAGAAGCAGAGATGTAGTGTTCTTTGAAGACAAAACCTTTGCAGATTGTGAGAAGAAGAAACAACCAGAGCCTTCTCCTAGTGACAGCGCCAACTCAGATCCAATATTTCCTGAAGTAACTCCTAGAGTTCAAGGGGGAGAACAACAGGAAGATGGCAATGATGATCATAACAATGATGATGGTGATGATGTTCAGCCACCACCAGATCATACACATGAAGAAGAACCCCATGTACAACCAGAACCACAGTTGAGAAGATCCACCAGAGAGAGACAGCCTACCTCTAAATATCCAGCAGATGAGTATGTGTTGATGACCGACGGGGGAGAACCTGAAAGCTACGAGGAGGCTATGTCACATGAGCACTGCAAGGAGTGGTATAATGCCATGCAAGATGAGATGAAATCCTTGCATGAGAACCACACATATGACTTAGTGGAGTTGCCTAAGGGCAAGAGAGCACTCAAGAACAAATGGGTGTACAGACTGAAAACTGGAGAAGATGGTTCACCACCTAGGTACAAGGCACGTTTGGTGGTGAAAGGCTCAGGTCAAAAGAAAGGCATAGACTTTGAAGAGATTTTCTCTCCAGTTGTAAAGATGTCTTCTGTTAGAGTTGTTCTTGGCTTAGCTGCTAGCATGGATTTGGAGTTGGAACAACTTGATGTGAAGACTGCTTTCCTCCATGGTGACTTAGAGGAGGAAATCTACATGGAGCAACCAGAAGGTTTCCAAGAGAAGGGAAGTGAGAAGCTTGTATGCCGTTTGAAAAAGAGTTTATATGGCTTGAAACAAGCACCTCGACAATGGTACAAGAAGTTTGAGTCTTTCATGAAAGACCACAGTTTCCACAAGACACATGCAGATTCATGTGTGTTTGTGAAGCATTACGCCGGAGGTGATTTTCTCATTCTCTTACTTTATGTGGATGACATGTTGATTGTTGGACAGGATAAGGAGAAGATTGCCAACCTGAAGAGTGCCTTGAGCAAGTCCTTTGCAATGAAGGACCTTGGCCCTGCAAAGCAAATTTTGGGCATGCGTATCTCTCGTGATAGGAAGAACAAGAAGATATGGCTATCACAAGAGAGTTACATCCAGAAGCTGCTAGAGAGGTTCAAGATGGACAAAGCTAAACCCGTGAGCTCGCCACTTGCAGGTCACATGAAGCTAAGCTCCAGCCAGTGTCCTACAAGTGAGAATGACAAGAAAGAGATGATGACGGTGCCTTATGCATCCGCCGTGGGGAGTTTGATGTATGCCATGGTATGCACTAGGCCAGACATTGCACATGCCATTGGGGTTGTTAGCAGGTTCATGTCTAATCCTGGTAAGGAGCATTGGGCAGCAGTAAAGTGGATCATGCGGTATCTCAGAGGTACTTCTAGAGTGTGTTTATGCTTTGGTCCCGGACAACCTGTGTTAGATGGCTACACAGATGCTGATTTGTCGGGTGATATTGATGCTAGTAAGTCTACCTCCGGATACTTGATGACAATTGCAGGGGGAGCTGTTTCATGGCAATCAAAATTGCAAAAGTGTGTTGCTCTGTCTACCACAGAATCTGAGTATATGGCAGCGGTTGAAGCTGGCAAGGAGTTTATTTGGATGAGAGATTTTCTAGAGGAGTTGGGTTTGAAACAAGACAAGTACCCTCTTTATTGTGATAGTCAAAGTGCCATCCACCTTGCCAAGAATGCAGCCTACCATTCCCGAACCAAACACATACGGAGGAGGTATCATTGGATTCGAGAAGCGGTAGAAGACAAGTCATTTGAGCTTGTGAAGATTCACACCGATCTCAACGGATCGGACATGTTGACGAAGGCCTTGCCTAAGGAGAAACTTCTTGTTTGTAGAAAGATTGCGGGCTTGGTCGAGCCCCCCATGTAGGAGTGAGGGGGAGATTTGTTGGAGTATCCCTCCTACATGGAGGAAGAACCCAATTAATTTGGGATATATTTGCTTACCATATGGGTTATCCATATGATGTTTAAGTGAAGGGCAATTTCGTATATTCACTCACAAGTGGCTTCCCTTATAAGCCAAAAGGTTAGAAGGGCTGAGTGCAAGAGAGAGAAAGCCTAGACACTCAAAAATTCAGGAGAAAAGTCTAGAAGAGAAGAGGAGAGAGAGAAGAGGAGCCACCCACGAATTTTGGTGCTGGCAGCCCAGAAATCCGCCCCGATCGATGACCAAACGAACTCCGATCGTCGCGAGATTTTAGCACGTTGTTCCTGACATCCCCCTCTTCAAATCCAACGGTCAGAATTTCATTTGGAGCTCTCTAACTCAGTTTTCTAAATTCAGCTCTTATTTTATACGAAATTGTATTTCCACTCTTTTTGGGTGATGATTTGGGAGACTTGTTGTGCCAAGGTTGATCCTTGATGATTGTGAATACCTCTAGTTGATCTAGGGAAGAACTATTGTTGTACCCACTTGTTAATTTGTTGATTAGTGGAGGTTTTGGCACCGTTTGTTAACGGTCCCGTGGTTTTTTCCCCACATCGGGGTTTCCACGTAAATCCTTGCGTCTCCTTGTTTATTTACTGTTTTTGGGCTGATTTATAGTTCCATTTGCTGCTGTCATTTTGGTTCAATATTGTTTGGTTGCTTGAATTGGTTATTGCTCATATTTGCATCACAACCGGGGAAAAAGTCTTTGTTGCTTCCGCTTGTGTATTTGTGTGCTTTCCCCAACACCTACTGTAGACTACAGTGACTATTTTCCGCGTTGGCTTGTATGCACCTTAAAATTTAAAAAGTAGGACAATTGGTCAAGAAATTTAGTATATTCTAAGAATTTAGTATATTCTAAGGTTATCTTTGTTGTAGATGATCTATAATTTTGCTATGAAACAAAGTCTCTTATTCTCCTAGAAAAAATTGATAAAGTGAAAAAACTCAAAGTTGAAGAAAAAATGAACCCAAGGTAAGTAAACGGTAAGAGAGAAGGGAGACAGGGGTTAAAAGACAGCAAGCTGACAAGAGCAGTGAATTTTTGGAAGTAAGGAGTAGTCGTCCCCTTGTGAGCTGACTTTTTCTGGTAACCTTAATAGACTATTAATCATAATCTAATGATGCTTTGCTTTCTAAACACCCCTTTTTTGTTTACTATTTTGTTGTTTGGATGTGTCCTGTTGGACTATGGCGGCACTAGAATATTCTCTCTCTCCAACACCACCTCCTCACGGTTTCAACTTTCTAGGTCTACTTGTGATCAGATTTCTGATTCCTTATATTTTTTTTAATTAATTATAAAAATCATAGGTTAATTAACGACCTAAAATAATGAGAAGTTAAAAATAAGGCCAAGATAATAGATCTTGTACAAAGTTACAAACTGTTGAAATTTTTGAATGGAAGGATTTGGGAAAAAGCAAACTATTGTCACTAAGAGTATGTTTGTTTCCCTTGCTTGTCTTTTACTCTGAAGCCTCTACTCGTTTATAAGTTTTTGTGCATTTCAAACTAGCTAGGTCTTATTTATTTTTGTTAATTAGCCTATATATCACATTTCAAAGTATGGATAGCATCAATTCTACAATAGTATATATATATATATATATATATATATATATATATATATATATATATATATATATATATATATATATATATATATATATATATATATATGGCATATTTATATTTAATTGTGCTTTTAAGAGATTCAATCTCTTTTCCTTTATGCATGACAATCGATAAGATCGTAATAGATTCAAGAAATGTTAGATATTAGTTAGCTTATGGGATTTTATAATTATGCGTAACTTATTAGTAGACATTACATGTGAAAGATCGGGATTTACGTAATGAAAGATTGGTGGCTAGTTTAGTTGATAAAGCCTCTGATTTTTTTATATAAATGATGATCTATTTGAAATCCTTTAAGCCTTCTTGTGTATCAAAATAAAATTGATAAATTACGGCGACAAATAAATTGTAAAAGACAATACATTCAGAGTCATTGTCATATGGTAACAACTATTCAAAATGTAGCATTTGTCATATATACACCCAATAAAACCCTTGATTACGACCATGCAATTTCTTAACTTTTTTTTTTTTTTTTTGATCACCCGCATTTTTCTTTACTACTGTAACTATAAGAGCATTGTTTTCGAAAGGTTACCAGATTAAAAAAAAAATTTGAGTGGAAAGGTTACCAGTTTTTTGAACATCCTAAAATAGTAATAACTTCTTTTTTCGCAACCAATAGCACTGACCATTAAGGATTGAGTACTAGTTATACTTGAAATCCCTTAAGGTTTAGAGCAAGTATGGGCGACTTATTGTCCAGAAGTGATTTCTCTTTATGTAACGATGGATTATTTATCAAAATAAACCGGTCCATTTTCGCCAAAAAAAAGTTGTTCTACTACTATTTTTTTTTTTGCTCGTCTGTTCTACTACTACTTGTAATTCAGTTGGCATGCAAAAAAAATGCCCAATTGCTAAACTTGAATTTAACCATGGCATAATCTCAAAACAAGATGCTGATTATCAAAGGAAACAATTTGGATCTTATATTATAGCATTGAAGTAAAATCTTCTGTATTTGAAGGATGAATATCAAGGGATCAGATTTGGATCTAGGAATCAAATAGAGAATTGCACATGCTTTTGCGTATCAAAAGGTGGTGTATTTCTGCCTTTTTAGAACATTTGATTATTTTATAAGTATGACTCGTATTATGCATTTCACTGTAGCAATATTATTGTGAATCAGTATTATTATTAAAATCTCTTACATGTGCAATGTGCTAATAATGAAGCTTTTTGCATCTTAGCTACCCTTGAATCCTCCTCTGAGCTTATTAGGAAAGCTACGTTCTAATAAATGATGATTGCTGCTTTAGCGATATAGCTAGGGTATTTACTTTTAACTAAATTTTTTCCATGTATTACTTCATCTTTTTTTTTTTTTTTCTTTTTTTTGTGGAGATAAACTTCATAAAGAAAAGCAAAAATTCACTTTTCTTCGAAAATTATGCATAAAGGATATAATGATGAAGTTTATCTTATACTGAGTTACTGAGGATCTGGAAATAATGTTATTAGTTCATTGTTTATTGAGACCAATTTATTGAGACCAAATGGTTAAATTGATGATTATTGGAGACTCATTATTGTATAGATTTTGGGTCTAGAAATAAAAGTGTGTGGACATAATGAGACTATACGTAAAACTTAGAAGAAATGGAACTTCGACTAAAAAATGAAATAATTAAGTTTCTTTCTTTTTTGACATAATATATTTTCAGTTATTAGTCACACTTTTATTTTTTTAAAGATATAATTTTGTTGGGTCCACACACAACTACTTGGATCCTTGGAATTCATGCAATAATTTGTATCTCTTAATACATCGGCTGACTGACACAAATAATGTCCGTTGAGCTTGAAGCATATAAGATGCACAAATCTACTCATACCTTCGAGCGAAACCAATTATTATTGAATCAAAAGTTTAAATTAGTATTGAGACCCAATCAATATTATATATTCTTTAATAGGTTATAGGATAAACAAGCACCTACAAGAATTGCTCGTTCCCACTAGCGTACTACATCGATTTGTGATTTCTACTACTTTTCAAACTCCTTTTCTATATCTTTTTTAGTTTTTTTTTTTTTTTATTGAGGCACAAAATATGCATTACATACATTGGATTTGGAATGGGCCAGTAAAAATCAAACCTGAATTATAATGTACATAATACCTTAGTTTCAACATCTAACCACTACACCAAAACTATTAGTTCTCCATATAATTGATGTACATATAGCAAAGCTCAATTTGGAGAAGTCTTTCTAAACTCACGTGCAATACAATTATTATAAGTCTTGTTGCATAGGGAAGCTAAGAACACGTACATGTCCAATAATAGTGTTCATTTGAACAATTCCATAGTGAATTTCAAGTGAGGTACTCGACAGATACAAGTATACAACGATATCTCTCCATTTGGGGAAATTAACCATTTGACTACATGTGTGATGTGTCTATATATCACCATTTGGGGAAATTAACCATTTGACATGTGTTTATATATTGATTTTTGTGCTTCTTCATCTTGACGAGTTTCAAACTCGAGTGGCGTTGGAGCATCGTGGGATTAGATTTCATGACAAAGGCCCTGTTTCACTGTTTGGCAATTGCTGGCTGGTGACATTTTATTTTTTTTTGGTAACATGGAAGGCGTAAACGCCCATAAAAAATAAAATTACAAAATAGTCATCCTAGATTAAGTAAATCCAACCAAATTCGCAAAAAGTAAAGGCATTAGGCTAGGGAAGGGGGCCTCAAACTCACTAATGGAATCTATACAAGAGAAACTATGGTTCGCAAGCCAGTCAGCGACAGCATTTGCCTCCCTATAGGCATGTTGAATCCAAAATCTCCAGTGTGTGTCCTTAGTAATACCCTTGCATTGCTCCAAGATGAGAAAGTACGGGCTAAATTGTGGTGTAGGCGTAATTATCATCTTGAAGGCGAGCTCCGAGTCAGTTTCTAACACGAGTTGGGTTATACCCATTCTTTGCGCAATACGTAGCCCATGAAAAATTGCCATGAGCTCGGCCATGAGAGGAGTGCCATGTTCTACCTTTGCAGTGAAGGCCCTTAGAAACGCCCCGTTGTCGGCTCGGAACACCCCACCGCCACTAGCGGGCCCGGGGTAGCCCTTGGCCGCGCCGTCCGTATTGAGCTTGACCCACCCTCGTGGTGGGTAGTTCCACTTGATCAAAGTCTCTTCCCTTGTTCGTTTCTGACCACCAAAGCATGACAAGCGGCGAGACTCCGCTTCAAGGTATTCCTTCCCTCTTGCTAGCACAAAGAGACCTCGGTTAGCAGGGACATCCGATGGGTTGCCAAGGGCTCTACTGTTACGCCACCGCCAGAGCCACCACAGTGTTGTGGCAAACGTGGTAGCCCATTCATCATTACCTTGGATGTTAGCTTCGACCCACTCAACCAAAGACGCATTGAAGAAACTTGTTTGTCGTGACACGAGTATCAATTCCTTCCACACTTCTTTGGCCTTAGGGCAGTCACGAAGGATGTGAAGGCCCGTTTCTTCAAAACATCCACAACATGGGCATGAAGCATCTGCAGCAAGATGGCGACGAACCCGATTCGAGTTGGAGAGGAAGCTATCGTGGACTGCCAACCATAAGAAATTCCCCACCCGCTGCGGAGCCGCTACTGACCATATTTTCTTCCAAACACCTGCACTCTGATCATCTTGCCCTGCACGAATCACTTTGAGTGCCGATTTAACAGAGAAAGAACCCGACCCTGTTTTATCCCAGCACAATCTATCTCGAGCATCAACAGCATGAGTGAGTGTGTGGCTCGCAATATATTGAAGAGTATCCTGGGGAAGTAGGTGAGAAAACTCATCCCACTTCCACCTCTCACCATCCCAATATTCAGCAACCGTCTTGTGCTGGCTGGTGACATTTTAGTTGTTGGTAAATGGTTGGTGGTTGATGGTTGGTGGTCGATGGCTGATATTATTAGCTGATTTGAACGGCTGCAAGTTCTTACTTCTTAGTACCCAAAATAAAAAAAAGGTTTGTGCGCTCAAAATGGTACATATAGCAGCAGTAGTAAATGGTTCCTTCTATATATTGACAAATTCATTTCTTGTTTTCCACAAACCCCATGCATGTAAGAAAGACATTTTTCCCCGATTCAATGTTCAATTGATCTCATTGTTCAAATTATAGGATCCTTTTTGGCTTTTGGCATCAATGCTTTTTTCATATACTGGTTTTGTAACTTTGTATTGAAATTAATGCCTTGTTTTTTTCGTTGTTTCCATATTGCATTCCGTTCCGTTCTGTTTCGGTTTTAATCCGTTCCATTCCGTTCTAATCCGTTCCATTCCATTCTAATCCGCGTCGTTCTGTTCCGCATTCTGTACTTCATTTTGTCTCACATTTTTTGAATTATTCGCACCGCGTCATTCCGTTCCGTTCTGTTCCAATCCGTTTCGTTCCATTCCGTTCCTCACCGTCCCGCACCAGGAATGATGCGGGACGGTGAGGAACGGAATGAAACGGAATGAAAATTGCAGCGCGGTGCGGAACGGAATGGAAATTGCAGCGCGGGATGTAATGGAATAATAAATATGATTTGTGTGGTACGGAACGGAACGAAAATTACGATGCGGTGCAGAACGAAATGGAAATTATGGTGCGGTGCAGAACGAAATGCAGCATAGAAACTACGAAAAGAATAGGGCCTAAGTAGTGGACGTAATCTTCTTTATGTTGCATGTGTAAAAGGTGTGAACTCTCTTTGTTTTAGGCCCTGTTTTTTTCGTCGTTTCCATGCTGCATTCTGTTCCGTTCCAATCCTTCTGTTCCGTGCCGTTTCATTCTGCATTCTTTACTTTATTTTGTATCACATATCCTTGAATTATCTGCGCCGCGCCGTTTCGTTCCGTTTTAATCCGTTCTGTTCCGTTCCGTTCCTCACCGTCCCGCACCATTCCGTTGAAAAGAACAGGTAGTGTATGTTTCTTTTCTCTAAAATTTAATACGATCATATCCTAACAAAAACAAAAACAAAATTAATTTTAATTTGAGTCTAGGTTTCCAATCAATTATTGTACCCTTTTTTGACAGTAACTCATGTTTTACATGAATGGCATGCAGCTTCCTCTTGTTTTTCTTCCCCTGAATCAAAACGATGACATTTTACAGTTGACTATTTAATTTGCAAATGTCAAAGCAAAACATATATAATTGGTGGCACCGTTATAACAAAACTTTCAATTATATACGAAAACTTTAATTTTATGAAGAAAAAAATGAAACTACTTGCACGTATGTATGTCTTCTTGTGATGGATAATATTCGACCTACATTAATTTTCACTTTCCCTTTAAATATTTATTATTAACCTAATTAATTTAATCTACCACCTAGCTATTGCTCGCTATCGCTCTCACGGATGTGGTCAAATAAAAAAGATCATGTCGTTTGGAAAATATTTTTTAAAAGGTGATTATTTTTTATTAAAATTGGGAAATGCTCCTGGTTGCTAGCTAGCACTTTTGGTCCAGAAAGTGCAAATGGAATATTAGCTGCATTTAGCTAAGCTAGTGTGAGAAAAAGGGACGCCCACCATGTATTATTCATTCATGCAAAAGATTATTTATGTACCTAAGTTATTCCCTAGTTGTTGTTGTTGTTGTTATTGTTGATGTTGTTGTTGGTTGTGCTTGTTCGGAAACTCCAAATTCATAAAGACATAAACTATATATGTGATCGAGTCAAGGTAGTGTCTACCTTGGCTATACGTTTTGTTATGTTAACGTCGCTGATATATGATCACTCTCGTTTAGGTGGCGTTTGCTTGCTAGAAATATAATTCAATATAATTATTTTTATTACATTCACACTTAGATGCAATATGACACAAGCTCATAATTTTGCAAAGTAGGCGCTAAACTGATTTTGTGCTCACTTGGGTCACCAGTGTAAGCTAATGTTTGTAATGACTAATGAGTCATGTTCTGCTTCTTTTTTTCTGAATGCTAGTGGGACAGCACGTGCATAACGTACGGGTATTTTCCCACATGTTCATTCAATTTGGTGATTTAAATAAAAATATAATTCTAATTATGTGAAAGAAAAGTAGAAGCCAAAGTGATTTAAGCAAATTAAATGACATTCAGTATATTTGAGAAATGAACTCCAAATATGAAATCTACAACTTTCAATGCCGCCTCCAACACTCCTTCTCTCCCCCTCTCTCTAAAAAAAACCCTAAACCTATCTTTGTAATCTAGGAGTTGCCATCTTCTTATCGTTGATGGTAAGCCCCAGTTCTTTTAGTTTCTTCAACTTATTTAGGTTTTCAGTTTTGTTGTTGGGAATAAAAGCAGTCTCTCCTTCTGTGAGAGTTAATTTGTCCGAATTTTGTGTATGACTATCTCTTCTTTTGCAAGAGTACTGTTTATTTTCTATTTCGTTATTCCTATGACGGTAGTATAGATCTTCTTTTTCAAGAGGCTTTTCTAAGATATCAGATTTGTACGTTCAATAAAGCTATATGTGGCGATAGGGCCCTACGCGAAAAGGCTGTAATATGGAAAACATCGATTGAAAGAAAACAGTTCGAACTCGTCAAATCTACCATGCTAAATAGTTGTATTACTCGAGTTTGATGTTTTAGAATTGCATCGTGTTGATTTTAATTTCGTTTATAGATGCTTTATGACTTATTATTATGAATGACTTTATTTTTCCTTTCAAAAAAAGAAAGAGCTCCAAATTCCCATTACTTGTAGTCTCTTTTTTGGGACTAATGATTGGAAAAAGAAGGTCAAATAATTCCATGTCTCTAATGTTTGACCTTAATCGATCATCCATCACCAAATGCACTCTTTCGTCCATTAATTGGTCACATTTAAACACTAAGGGTCTGTTTGGTTGGAGGTAATTATTAAGGGGATAATGGAGAAAATGGAGGAAAAATGGGGGGAAATCATTATCTTAGAGGGATGTGGGTTTCTATTATCCCTCAAATGGCTGGGGTAATCATTACCCTCCTTCTCACAAAATCTAACCCCCACTACCTCACATATATCCTATTTTAGCCTATAAATTCATTCCATTACCCGCTAAACATTACCCTCTACCCGTTAAGGCTAGGGGATGTTTGGATTGGGGTAATAATTAATGGGGTATTACATTGAATCTATAGGCTAAAATGAGAGATATGTGAGGTAGTTGGGTTAGATTTTGTAAAATGGAGGAATGGTTACCCCATTTGGGGATAATAGTTACCACCTTCCGCATAGGGTAATGACTTCCCCCTATTTTTCCTTCATTTTCTCCATTACTCCTTAATCATTACCGTCACTACAAGAAAAACGACTATTTGCTACCGCTTAAGTCGGTCGCTAACGGCTCAAAATCGGTCGCAAAATGGCCTTAGCGACCGATTTAAGTCGGTCGCTAAAAACCTCGTGGATAAATATTCATCCGTCGCAAAATCGATCGCAAATAAATAGCGACCAAAACCCGTCAGTCGCAAAACTGAATTTTGGTTTTAAAAAAAATCAGATCAGCAAACCCAAAATTGGCTGCTATCTATTACAGCTACTACGTACACGTTGTAGCAAAACCAAAATTAACTCAGAACTCCACAACAACCAAAATTAAAGTTATCCTTCGACCTTTGTAACAAACCCAGAAGAGTGTAAAACATAACAGAAGCAGCAACACAACACAAGCAATTGCAAGTGTAAAACAACCCAGAAAGTGTAAAACATAACACGAGCAATTTCATTAAAATTACAAAGTAACTTCAATTTACACTCACAATCCCTAAAAAGTAACTCACTTCAATTTATACTCACAATCCATAAAAAAATTAACTACTGTTTCTTAAAACCTAGATCTAGATTTTCTTACAAAAATAAATAAATAAAGAAACGAACTAGATCTAGAATTGCAAAAAAAGAGAATAATGTTTAGCAACTCAACTCTTACCTAGAAGTATACAACTAATTTCATTTGGGAAAACCCACATTAACCATTAACAAATCGAACAAACCTCTTAAAAATCAAACCCTAGATCAACACTTCGTAAAAATCGCCGCCCAGATCTTGATTTCCATCATTCTTGATCTTTATTTCAATTTCGCCGCCATGGTATCGTTTCTTCACAACTTGAAATGACGAAGATGAGGGAGAGATGGGGTTGGAGAACGGGAGGGAGACAGAGGGGTGGTTGGAGAATGGTTAGGGAGAGAGAGGGGATGTAGAACGGGAGTGGGCTGAAGAACAGGATGAGATTGAGTGGAGACGTTGAGAAAGGTGGTGTTGGGTGGGTTTTAGTTTTTCAGATTGGTTAAGAGAGGGACGAGAGAGAGAGAGAGAGAGAGAGAGAGAGAGAGAGAGAGAGGGGAGGCAAATCGAGAATGAAGGAGGCTAAGGTTGATTTTTTTCTCTTCTAAGGGGACATTTTATATGAGTAAGGGTTATGGGGCATTAAACCGGGTATTGGAAGCCAGTCGCGTATTAATTAGACATGCGACTGATTTTGGCGACCGATTTCCATGCTGGTCGCAAATTTTACAAATTAGCGATCGAACTAATGTCGGTTGTTAAAATCGGTCGCTAATGGCCGCTTTTTTTGTAGTGCGTTATCACCACTTCACCTTACTATTTTACACTTTATTTTACTCCATTATCCCACTTAATCATTACCGCAATCGAAACACCTCCTAAAATGTCACAGTTATTACCAATAGGAAATTAGAGGATGCATAGTCAACAACAAAAGGGAAAATCGATCGACTAACAGTAATCCTCCTCCTAATTCCGCGTGATTTACTCAAATATACATGATTGACAAACTAATTCCCCATATAGCTTCGGTTGAGAACTATTTCCCAACATATACATCTATTAATTTTTTGAAAAAAAAACATGGATATATTAATTACTATTAAGAGTAGCGTTACAAAAGTCTGACGCAACTACATCCATCACCACCTCCGGGCTACCATCAATCAAAACTCTAGTTGAGAAGGAAACCGGGCTCAAGTACGCAAGTTCATGAGCAACCTTGTTCCCTTCACTCCTAGTATGGTGCCATTTAACACTAGTAAAGAAAGAAGTTATTTCCATAAATATCAAGCAAAATAAAACCAACAGCAGAAATTGATTGTGCTTTGCAGTTAAGTTGATGAATAATTGCTAGACAATCGCTCTCCAAAATGATCTTCAAGCTTCTTGCCTGTTTGGATAGAAACAAGGAAGTGTGATTTCCTCACATATACATATTTAACAAAATAATTCTCAAGATATATATCATGTAGGATTTCGATCTTTTTTTTCTTCCAATTTTTTATTTTGTTACGATTTTTTTTTTCTTCTAGAAGTAGTTGTACGCCACATCAATAGGCAAAAAGAGAAGATGAGAAGACTTCACTAAACCGACACGCAAGATATGTTTCATGATAAAATTGAGAGCATCAAATAACAATTATTCTAATCAAAAGTGTTTTTTTAAAGGCAATAAAATTCACAGGAGATTCTGGCTAGAGAGGGTGAGTTAGCTTTAATTCATAGAATTGTTATTTGTACTAAATTTTCATGGTACTTATGATTATTTGGTGCAAAATTTCATTTTAATTCAGCTTCGTGTAAGTAACTATATATCCAAAGTAGTTACCGATGCTCAAAAGTTAATGATTAAACATATCTTGATTGTCTGTTTAGTAAAGTCTTCTCACCTTTTTTTTTGCCTATTGATGTGGCGCACAACTACTTCTAGAAAGAAAAAACCGTAACAAAATAAATCGAAAGAAAAAAAATCGGATCAAAATAAAAAAATTGGAAGAAAAAAAAATCAAAATTGTACATGATGTATATCTTGGGAATCATTTTATTAAACATGTATATGTAAGAAAATCACACCTCATTGCCTCTATCCGAACCTAATATATATATATATATATATATATATATATATATATATATATATATATATATATATATATATATATATATATGTTGGAAATAATTCTTAACCGAAATTAAATGGAAAATTAATTTATTAATAATGTATATTTGAGGAAATCACACCCTAATTCCTGCTTTTAGTTTGTGATTTTCGTATTTATCGAAAATAAACTAACCAAACACTTGTTGTCTTGTTGCCATCCAAAAAAGAAAACAATCTCTCTCTCTCTCTCTCTCTCTCTATCCCATCAGCTTCTTCTACCTCCATAATCATAAACCAAAATCAATAAAAATGAAAGGCAGAAAGACGGACAGAGTGATACTGTACAACCTTCTCAGCGTCGATTCAATCCCTTCTCCACCAAGCGCGGACGAAATCCTCTGAGGTCACTCAAGGTGATTTTCATTATTTAATTTCTTAATTTATCAAGAATTTTGGGTAATTGGGTGGGGTGGTAAAGTTTTGATTTTTATTATTCGACTACTTTATTGAAATAATTAACCAAACTTGAGATTGAGTTTTGACATATTCAATTCAATTACTTAATAAAGGTATTTGTTGTAACTTCAACAATAAAGATAGAATTTTTGTCTCGAAATAATTTGTCGGCTGTGTGAATTGTGCTAATTGTTGTTTTCTGCTGCAAGTGTGTGTAACTATGATTAAAGATAGAATTTTTATGTCGAATTAATTTTGTAGCTGTGTGAACGGCTAATTGTTGTTTTTTGCTGCAAATGTGTGTAACTGTGATTTCAGAGATTCCTGTGATTTCCACAGTAGTACCAAATGATATTTGGGTTGAGAATTTGAGATTCTGTCCAAACTGCCAATTAAGCTTCTTCATGTGTGCAAATGCGTGTCCAAGACTTGGTGTGTTCTCTTGTCTTGCAAATTTTTATCTGCAAAAAGAAAAGTTTTGAGCTCCCCATTCATGGTCGGGTATATGCCATTGGAACATATCCAGGCCCGCATTTCGATTGTAGCAAGTTTGACAGGTACTATGGTTATATGGCCTTCAAGGGCCGCCGGATAATAATGCGGTCTGACCCTCGTATTCCTGGTAGGGATGCTGCCTTTGGCATAAGTGACAGTGATTTTGATGATCATAGTGGTATGTTGTTGGGTAACTTAACCATAGAATTTGGTAAGCTTTGTGACAATGTTGTTCAACACGATCATAGTTGGAGCATTCATAGGGGCTTGCTCCTTACTGCCCGTGATGGCGTTACTATTCATGTTTATACAACCCTGCTACCAAGGAGGTTGTCATCCTCCCTGTATCGCCTACCTTGAAGGAAACTGGTCGACCTAAATGGCTAAGCGAGAGACGTGCGGCAATCATAAATCTCTCAGATTCTGTCACATGTCGTTTTAGGGTTGTGAGGTTCTCTAAGGAGAGAAAGTTGGTTGAGGTCTACTATTCTGACAAGCATGAGTGGGTGTTGTCAACTTTTAGCCCTGAAGAGGCTACCCTCCGTACAAACTGGTGCTTGACGAATACTGTCTTTCATGACGAAACTTTGTTCTTCTTGACCTCGAGGAGACACTGTGTGGCCGTGAAGTTTGAAAGCAATAATCAGAGGGTGAAGGTGCATGTTTATTTTTATCGACTACCTCAACCTGTTGCCAAGAAACATATCTGTAAATGTGTGGCCAAAGGTGTCGAAGTATGGGCAATGGCCTTCCATCCTGATCCTCCTGTTGTCTATGTTTGCTTGGATAAGTTCATCTGTGCGTTTAATCTCCTGAATGATACTGTAGAGCAGATTGCAGAGTTGAGAGAGGAGAAAGCTTTGGCCGGGGCTATTGCCTTGCCATATTCCCCATGTTTTGCCTCCCTGGAGAGCCTTAAGCGGGCACAACAAGCATGTGGTAAGTACAAAAAGCTTATTTCAATCTCATTTATTTAGCTTCTCAAATTTATTTGGCCAGCCTATTGCTTTGATTCTTTAATTTGATCCTTTTTTATGGGGCGGATGGATCTATGTTATTATCTTTTTTTGTTGGGTAATTATGTAATACCCATTATTTTCTAATGTGTGAAAAATATTACTTGATTTTTTTATTGTTTTTTTGTTAAATGATAGCAGAACTTCATTAAACCCCAGGAGAGCACAAATGCAGAACCTGTTCTTGATCTTGTTAAGACTTATTGCCCAATACCAACTACTGTCGTTAGGTCATGCTCCCACAAGTTTGAATAGTTTTGTTAAATGATAATATTACTAGTAGTGTCCTTTTATTATTAAATGTTATAGGAGTTGAATATTAGTATTAAAGTTTAGATTAGAGAAGCATGCTCACAAATAAGAAATGGGGAGAAGTAAATGAAATAAGTTAGAAGGATTAGACTTTTCATTCTTAGAGCATGGCGCGTATTAGGTTGTGTAAATCCTAGAAGCCTATTAACTAAAGGCCCGTTTGGCCTACCTTCTCACAACTTCTCCTTCTCCTCCCAAATTTGTTCTTGCTCACTCCCTTTTCATCCACTCTCTTCTCCATTTCCAATTTCTAAGAAGTTGAAATAAAGCTACAATTGGACTAGAAGGAGAAGTTACAAATTGTAGCTTCTACTTCTCCTTCCACTTCTAGCTTTATTTCTACTTCTTAGAAGTTGGAAATGGAGGAGAGAGTGGATGAAAAAGGGTGAGCAAGAACAAATTTGGGAAGAGAAGGAGAAGTTGTGGGAGCTAGGCCAAACGGGCCATAAACCTAGTTGTGTGGACTAGTTAAAGAATTGAAAGCAATCAACATTTAGATTTGTATCCCAAATGGGAAGATGTAGAGAAGATGCTACATTGACCATCTAACTAGGACAAACCCACGTATGTTAGTTTCCAAAGGGTCCAATAGAATTTTAAGAAAGCTATATGGTTAAGGAAACCCATAACCGACTTCTCCCTTGTATTTCCTCTTTTCTTAATTAAATCCATTTCACTTTCCTCTTGTTGCCCAGAACAGCAAGACAGTAAGACACTACTACTCACGTCACACGCCACCCACTACCCTCAAATCACCATCTTTCACCATTTTTACTAGCCACGCACGAAGTCCACCAATCAAGTGCCAGAACAACCACGGGAACCACCATAGCCGCTATCTGCAGCCACATGGACAGTAGCAGCACGAGTAGTGATTGGACGTGGAAAACCCCAGTGCGTGTGAGTCATCTAACACCGTTCTTAATTGCGATGGGTTAGGTATTTTCATCCAACTCTGATTGTAGTTTCCGGACCTTATTCATTTATAAGTCAGATTATTACTAGCTAAATTAGTTCCTCATGTGTTAGATTTTGTAGAACTAGGAGTATTAGCTTATGGGCACGATCAATTAGGAGGCCACCCGCAACTAAGGTAACTTACGTCTACTATGTAGTGTTCACTTTAACTTCATTTTGAGCCTTATTATGTGTCTTTGTGTTTAAATTGGTGTAGATATGAAATTGACAATATATGGGCTGGTATTAATCCATTTGAATTTTAGCTAGTATCCACGAGTATAGATGTTGGATTTTTTTTTTTTTTTGGCTCATCAACGAGTATAGATGTTGGATGAACAAGCTGTAAGTACGCATATCTACTATTTACTTATTTTATGTTGAAGCTAGGTGGCTTACTTTTGCGCTTATTATTATGATTAAGAGGTTGAGAGTTGGCTTTTATTAGTTATAAATCTACTTGTTATAAGTTGTTCAGAACTTATGTGCATGATCAAAAGCTGATTGTGAAGCTTTTATTAACCAAGACACAAGGAAATATACATAGATCATATAAGTAGTACTTGGGTGCAGATCACTTGAATTGGAATCTGTCCTTATTGAGGCTGTTTTAAATATTTCTATGGCTCTAAACTAAGTTGCAGTGCAATCAACTTAATTGCCCACTTAGATGAAACTTAATTAATGGAATATGCTAGCTTGTTGTATATGCTTTATAAGGATGATTCTGAAGTCTTTATCATGTAAGAATCTCAAGGAGTATATACTAACCTGTAGAAGAGATGATAGAGGTGTTAATGATTGGAGAAAAAGATTACTAAGATAAAACTAAACTAATTAGAAGTCGTACATGAGTTAAGTATGATAGATGATGTACTTGGCGTATTGTTCAGTGTCATAATTCTATATGAATTGCAGGGTGCAGATTATGTTACTATCCAAGGTGTTGTAAGTAAACAAAAAGTTACTAAGCTATCTTTTGTTGATAGATGAAAGGCCAGTAAAAGTATGTTAGTTCTGATGTATTATACCCAAGGATTTCATGCTTATCTCCTGAGCTTTGTGATGTGCAAGTAAGTACAGAAGTAAATCAATAAGAGAGGGATTGAATGACTGATGATTTGTTCTTATGCTAGTAGCTAGTAGCTTATGTGAATGATATGAGCAAGTATATGACGTTATGTTTAAACGTCATTAGACATGGAGAAAATAAAGAGTTAACTTCCTCTTGAAAGATCCTGTACGGTGTTTTGCTAAGAAGAAAGAATGATTACATGTTTTACGTGAGTTTCATGATGAAAAGCTTATATGAGCTGAAGTCATTTAAGCTACTTATAACGTACAATGAAAGGTGGCAATTTGGCAGTATGAACCTATGAATACTCCAAGTGTGTTTATAAGATGTGTTATGGGAGATGTCCTTCTTGTGTTATGATCTGTGCCCCCAGAAGAGCTCATAGATTAAAGTTAAAAATAATATATTTGGCCCCCATAAGTGGTCAAGAGTTCAAACGCCTCCACAAGCTGGGTAATGCAAGAGTAATAATAAAAAAAAAAAAAAAAACTATTAAGATATACTCAGTTATGAAGGTTATTTAGAACAAAGATTGATCATTGTTTATAATTTTAGTATCATTGCTGGTGTTCTCTTTAGTGCGAATGCTTTGGTATCTATAGAAGTAGATGAAGTAGATTTTAGATTAAATAGGATCTTTATGATTGCTATATGTGAATGATTATGTGTTAAGACAAAGTGAATTTTTTACGTACTAGATTTGGGTTACCAGCATTATGGCGTTGCATATTCTCACCTTTTAATTGCGGATTAATTGTTACTTGTAGGCCGGTGTCACTAAGGAATGCTTCTGATTAGAGGTACGCAGGGAATAGTATTTGATGGAGTTAATTAAGTTGTAATAAATAGACCACCTAAGATATTTTTGAGATTATTATTAGTTATGTTTTATATTTGTTTAAGCAGGTTATGTAAAGACAATAACTTGGAATGTTTAATTTTCAAAGGGAACTACACCGGATTTTTGACTTGAGTTCTATAGCAGGAACAAACACAGCACAATTGCAAGACAGACGAGATTAAGCAGAAGTCAGGTGAATGTGAAATAATATTGATTGAAGAAATAATTTGCTGATAGCAAATTTTTATGTGTCACTACAAAATAAACGGAAAATGGCGTCGAGTTATTTTTAATCCGTTGCTAAGCTTAAAATCCGTTGTTAAAAATTCTTAGCAACGGAATTTTTTTTCCGACGCTGTTAGAAACGTATTTTTTAATATCCGTTGCTAACTTAGCAACGGATATATCAATCCGTTGTTAACTTAGCAACAGATATAAACATCTGTTGCCAAGAATTTTATTTATACTTTTTTTTTCGAGTTGGTAACGGAATATTCATTTTTTGTTGCTGTGGTAGCAACGGATAATTAATATTCCGTCACTAAGAAAATTTGAGTTGGGCTGGAATTACATATTAAGTGTAATGAACACCTTATACTAACAAGAGTAAATAGTTGGTTTTGTGGCAAGGAGTGTTGCCATTCACACATGTGACGCGGGTTCGAGGATTGTTGTGGCCATTTTCTTAATATTTCTCAGCTTGAGTTGGGCCTGCCAGGCGTAAGCTGGCTGTCAGCGCGCGGGGGCCACGTGAGAGGTCTGTGCAAGACCAAAATTAAACCGCTTCTTATTTACTTTTTTTCCATTTTCCATTTTTTAACTCGGCAACGAAATTCCAAAGAGCTCCGACGCTAAGCTCTTTGCGACGAATTTTTTTCCGTTGCCGAGCCAAAAATTTACGCAACGGAATTATTTGACTTCCGACGCTGAAAAGCTTAGTGTCGCGGTTTTTAGAAACGAATTTTTTCCGTTGCTAATTCCGTTGTTGAGCTTCTCGACGTCAGATTTTTGGCTAAATCTGACGCTATTTTCGAAGACATTTCCGACGCTATTTAGCTTTTTTTTTTGTAGTGTGTTCATCAGTTTATCTTTTCTATATTCAGAAATCGTAATAGGAATCTAACAACAACCTTTGATGGAGCTAGATATTATTAGGCTATGTTTGGCACAAACAACTAGCTTTTCAATAAAAGTTACATCTTGAAGCTCGTATCTATTGTGTTTTACTCTGTGCTACCAAACAATGTGCCAGATTATTTTCAGTCTGCAGCTGTAGTTACAGCTAATTTTTTGAAAGCTATTCATACAAGCTTTCACGTGCAGCTACAACTTCAGCTAGTTTATTAGCATTTCGTAGGAATTTATAGCAGTTTTCTACTGATTTTTTTACTTTATTGACATTTAACAGCTACTAATTTTGCCAAGCATAGCCTTTAATGTGGAGCTTCCACCTAAGAGATGTCTTGGTTCTTCCTCTAAGCACCGCTTAGACAGTTGCCTCACAAAACTCTCCATGTAACACAAATCCCATATGTTCAATAATGTTCGTTAGACTGCGATAGATTTGGTTCTTGACTAGTTTGTGCTGCTTGTTTTCACTTTCAGTGGTAACCCACCTTTCATCCTCAAAGTAATTGACAATAGTATTTCTGGTCGTGAATTCTTTCCCAACAATATATCCATCTCAAATTGTTCCACCACACAAGCCGCAATCGACTTCATTTGTATATACGCCATCTCTTTCCCTAGGCATATCCTAGGTCCCGCATGAAAAACCGCAAACCTAAACGGACTATCCGGTTTATACAACCCATTTTCATCGATCCACCTTTCAGGTCGAAACTCCCTCCAATCCTTACCCCATATACTCTCCATCCTCCCCATTGCGTACGTGTTGTATGAAGCAAACCAATTTTTTTTCACTTCTGTCCCATCGGGTAAAACGTCGTCATCTGAACATGCCTTTGTGTCCACGGGTACAGGTGGGTATAATCGCAAGGCCTCGGATATTGCCCCATGTAGGTAGTTCATCTCTCTTAGCTCGTCGAAGTCGTACGTTTCACCAACTCGTTTACCCACTCGGGTCCTGACTTGTTTCACTTCGGATCGAATCTTTTCGAGAACAGTAGGGTTATTGGAAAGTAACCAAAAGAACCAGGTTAGGCCAGACGACGTCGTATCCCTTCCTGCTAGGATAAAGCTTATCACAATATCCCTTAGGAAGGAACAATCTAACTTATCATCCGTGGTGGAGGAAATAAAACGTGACAATAAATCATCATAGTGTTTTTTGCCAGATTTCTCATCGTCGTGCAATCTCATACGTATGATATTATCAGCGAACTCATGGACAATCTTGATTGATTCCCTTAGCCTCTTTTCGGACCCGATGTTGAGCAACTTCTTGATTTTCCAGAGTACGGGAAGCGCGTACATGAAACGACCTGAGCTGAGCATGGCGGCCTCCTCGAACGCTTGCATGAACTCGGACTGACTCGACCCGTCGCCCTCCAAGCAGCCCGGATCAACATCAAATGCCAACTTGCATACATTATCGAATGCAAACCTCTCGAGCAGATCCTGCATGTCGATTACCCGGCCTGATACAGAGGCTTGGTCCAGAAGCGGAATGAGGCGTGTCTGGATCTCAGACCTGGCATGGGAAGAATCTAAATCATGAGAACATAGATAAGATACTTTAATTTGATCTGACTAAAATTCATTACAATTTTGAACTTTGACTGATAATTTTGAAAATACATAGTAACACATGGTTAGACTTGTAAGATTGGATGTACATAGTTAGTCAGGAAGTGAGAGATGCTTCGATAATTAGGAATATCATCCACATGCTTAAGGTTGAAGGTTAATAGTTCTTGAGTATATCCGGGCGCACCCATTTTGGATGTTCCCATGTCTAAAAAAGGTGGGCTACGTTAGACTTGGTTGTTATAAGAGACCCACTACAACTGTTTTACAGTCCAATTTGTTGGGTCAAAGAGTTACTTGACTACACTCAGTTGTATAGCCAAAAAATTTCGTTGAGAGTTCAATTCCTGTTAGACCTTTATATCTCCTCTATCACAAAAAGAAAAGTAACATACGATTTTACATGTTTAATTAGCCAACCTAAACTAAGGGTAAAATGGGACAAATGAGTATAATTTGTCTGAATTAGGTGATTCTGTAATTAAAAGAAACTTTATCGTTGGCGTTCTGAATATGTTGATTTTATTAAAAATTTAATTCTCCGTAACTTTTTCCTACTATTTATCAAAGCTTAGCTTGTCCTCTAATATGATAAAGATATCAAAGGTGACAATCTTTTCTTGACGGAGTATCCGAGTATGCACTGCTCAACTTTTTTTTTTTTTAATTAATTTTATAGGCAGCTAATACTTAGTTCACCGTAGACCAAGTATATTTGAGGAGTGGCTCCAGGTGAAGTAGGGGGTGACTTCACTATTAGAGGGGTGGTTCTAGGTGAAGTATGGGGTGACTCCACTATTAGAAGGGTAGCGCCAAGGGGGGTGACTCTATTAGAAGTAGGGGGTGGCTCCACTATTAGAAGGGTGGCTCCAGGTGAAATATGGGGTGACATTTACACTATTAGTCCCATGGACTAAGTCCACACAAGTTTTTGTATTTTATAGGTTACAATGAACACACTAAAAATAAATAAGAGAGCGCTGGTTAAACTCCAAGCCAACCTGACAGAGTCCAAGACAAAGTTCTTGAGAGAGCGCTTGTTGAACTCGAAGCTAGCAGTCTTGCGCTGAAGGCGCCATAAATGATCATCAGCATTGAAGATACCTAAGCCAAGGAAGTCATGAAGGTTGGAGATGAAGTCGGGGCCCTTAGGGTAGTTTGGGAAGTTGGTTTTGAGGATGTGTTCGACGTTGGCAGGGTCCGCGGTCATGACCATGCAGTTGCCAGGGCGGAAGAAGATGGTGGTGTGTGTTGGCTGGTTAGAGAGGATGTCGGTGGTCCAGTCGAGGAACCGGTAGCGGTTCGCCAAGAACTGAGGGAGGGTGCCTAGGAGAGGGTACCTTCGGATGCCATGTTTGGAGGGTGTTTTTAAGTAGTAGAATAAGAAGAAAAAGATAAGGGGAGTAAGGATAATTAAGAGGAGAGTTGTTATGATTACTTCCATAATTGATTAGGATAATTGAGTTTGAGGTTATAACTTCCTATAGCTACTACTAAGGCCTGGCCTAATGGCTGGCTATTATGGCTAATGATTAATATAATGAAGCTCCTCGATTGGATTGCCCTCAAAAAAAAAAAAAAAAAAAGAAAAGAAAGAAAAACAGTATTACTATAAATGGAAAAACTGTAAACACAGGCTAATTAATTGATTGGTTTTGGTAGGAGTAGAGCTGGCAAAGTCTAACACGACACGACACGAACACGACGCGAACACGAATATGTATTACCGAATTTGACACGATTAAACTAACTTGTCATAGAATGTTATTATCTACAATTTCATATAAATTTTATGTATTTTGAAGCCGACACGAAAATGACACGAAACCAAATATGAACTGACACGACCTGACCTGTTTCCCAGCTCTAGGTAGGAGATAAGGGTGGGTTGGGTTTTGGTAGGTGAGAGAATCATAGGTATGGACGATTTTTCCTTCTTGTGGTTGTGGCTCACAAAAGTAGCGTAAAAAATCACAATACTAAGCGAAGTGATGAGACGACTCATGAGATAGCACCAAGGCCGGTATCGTGGAGGATTGTAGAGTAAGACTTAACAATATGTTTTGTTTGATTTTATTTTGTTCTGGTCATTCGGCTAAATAACTTGTGTAAATAACGACTACCGTGGAGTATTGTAGAGTAACACTTAATAACCTGTTTGGAAGTTGGAGAATGCAGGGTAATGAAGTTGAAGTAAAATATTGTCTTTGTTTGGTGGGAGGGGGGTAATGGAGGCTAACAATTACCCTCCATTAACCTAATTTTTGTTCTCCTTCAGATTGGGAGGAAACGAGAAGGATGAGAATTAGCGAAACGAGTTAAATATTTTCACTCCCTCCCACTTTCCTCCCCTTTCTTCCCTTCCCTTGCCCAGGATTACCATCTCTTTCATTCCCCTCCAAAACTTCCAAAGAGACTGTAAGAGTTCGCTTTTGACATTGTCATTAGTAATTATGGGACTCGTGCAATGCACTATGGGTTGGCGTATACCATCAAAACACGAACCCATTATGTTTAATCTTGAAATTTGAATCAATATTACATAATGCGTGGTAGGATTGACTGAATGACTTAACGTTGAAATATCGGGTATCTGGTGGTTGGATCAAAATCGTTTAGGAATTGGTAGTTCTTACAATACTCTTTTCATTGTTGGAAAGAAACAATGATAATTTTCTAATGATATTAGAGATTTAAAAAATTGTATTTGTAACTTTAGTAATTTAATGATTGTATTTCTTAATTTTATTGATTTGATTCTGTTCATTTTTTTTAACATTCTAATAGAAAATCTTAAATATTTAGATTGTAATAATGGGTTTAATTTTTGTTTTTGAAAATAATATTTGTTGCTGTGATAATTTAAAATTAATGTTTTTATTACTAAAATTTTAAATTATTTGATATTTAAAAAAATAATGATTGCCCATGGGCACCCAAGCACTACTATTGGATACTCGACATGTCCAATTCCTAAATATAAGAACCATTAGCAACCAATTTCAATACCGAATAACGTCAGATAGGTACACTGTTGTATAAATACGTGGGCCCATTATTTGGACAACCAAGCTGACTTGAACATGGCCTTTTTTGGTTCACAACCAAGGGTATTCACCGTTTAATATAATCATAGTGATTATTTCCCCGCCCTGGCTTGTAGCCTTGTAGATACCTCAAAGGGTGGGACAATTGGCCAATGAATTTAAAGCCGCTTCATGCCCAAGGCAGGATTCGAACCCTTGACATTAGTTAAGGATAGATAAATTCCTGTCACTCAACCACACCTTCTTGATTAATTGAACATGGCCTTAATATGAGCTTCATTTCGACATTATTCCTCCTAACCCAAATCAAACTTTAAGTAGGTCAAATTTTCCTAAACAATGGAAACTAAACTTTCCTAAAATTAATCAATCCATTTAAACAATAAAGCTGAACTAAATTAAACCATGCAATTGTGCCATCCTAGCCCCCATTCAAATCCTTAATGGCGCAGTCCTCCACTTCACCACCAACCCTTCTCAAAATGTTATCAAAAGGTTGATTGATTAACTTTGTAAGGCCACAAAGATCTCCCTTAAACTCATCCAATACTCATGTAACATCAAAGTTGCTCCCCCATCAACATGCAGGTGTCGTCATATCTTGGTACTGCCCTTGTGAGCATGACGATCCACATTATGGATTAATTGAGTAACATGTAGCTTAGTTCGTGTATTAAACGTTTATACTACTCTAATTAGTTTTAACATTCTCAAGTAACTTTTAAAGCTTTAACCTTTGTTTTATTGACAATCTTTATAATTTATTTCTTGCTTGATTTTATTCGATCCTTCTGGACTAAGCAATATATAAAGAGTAAGCTGAAAACTTATAACTAATTAAGGAAATTTAGGTTTTTTTTTTAGAAGTTGGCTCTCATACCAAATGAGAACAAACCTATCAAACATTATTGATTTTTAGTTCAATTCAATACATTTAAGTTTAGTTCAGTATGATCAAGTTAACCTACTATTCAGACCAATGCTCTATCTTGTAGCTTGGGACCTGATTTGCAAGTCAAAGAGTGTTGATGAGCTTGCTGTAAAAATTTTATTTAGTTCAATTTAATTCATGTGAAAAGAACTAAATAGGTTGACCACTTGACCCTCATCGAGTCACACCTTCATTTCCATGTATTGCATCTAGAAGTAGAATCTAGATCCAGCAGTAGCGGAACTTCCTTAGGGCGGAAGGGGGTGTGGCCCGAGCAATTCTATATCCAACACGGTGTGGGTAAACAGTAAATCCCACACCGATGGACCCCATCATAAAATATTTGCACTTTTGACCCAAAAGTTATAAAAAATTAAAATTTTACCCCGCATAAAAATAGGCTATTCTCAAAAAAGTAAGTATAGAAATGTATCTGTTATAATATTTAAAACTGTTATAATTTTTGTTGTTCGTATTTGTTATTTAAAAGTACTGTTATTTACATAAAAACTCTGCTATATCATTAGAAGCTCTATTTCGTGTTTAGAGTATTGAATTGGTATCAGAGCCAAGTAGTTAAAATTTGGATCCTTTTAGTAGTTGTAAGTTTTCAACTTACTCTCATATAGTACATAGTCCAGATGGACCTAATAATTTGGCTCCACATCTAAATTATATAACTGATTCTCTGTTAGAAGTTAAGCACGGAATCGAAAAAATCAAAGTAGAACTAAAAGCCTTTAAAAAAATTAATTGAAACTTTACACCTAAGTTTATTAAACGAAATTAGACATAATAATAAAGTAAGGCAAGGGAAGAAAGGTAACACTTCTGCATCCTTTATATACCCTTATCCTTCTACAAATAATAATAAAAAGCCATTTCTAATAGCCGACCTACCAATAGAACTAAAAAGCTCAGAAGATGAAAACGAAGGAGAAGTATTAAGAGTACAACATGACTGAATTAGAGGAACTATTCGATAAAGAAGAAAATCCTGAAGAACTAAATAAAATTATGGATGCAATCGTTGATAAACAAGGAGTGTTAAGTGAAGGTTTTGAAGAAACCAATAATGTTGGTTTAGAAGAAGACATATACCAACAAATGAGTTTAATTAGACTAGAGGAAATGGATACCATACCTCTAGAAGAGATCAAAAGAAAAATAGACAAAAAGATAGGAAAAATGATCATAGAGGAAGAAAGCAATGAAGTTGGAGAAGAAGTTATGGAAAAACCATTTGAAAGTAACTTTGTAAACAACCTAATACCAAAACCAGAAAATTTTGGAGAGTCCTCTAATAATAATTATACCAGAAGTAGAACTATCCCTGGAAAAACTAGTAATTTTGCTTCAAGTTTATGCAAAATCCACAGGATAAAGAAGAGGTAAATCTTCAACCTATTAGCCAAACTGGATACATGTTAAACCTAGATGGTGTAAGAAATAGGAAAGAAGTATTTGAACAATGGAAAAAGAGTATGAATAGTGTACTCATCCTAAACACTACATGGACTTCGGAAAATTTCTTAAATTATCTAGAACATAGTTTTTCTGGCACTACAGCTGAATGGTATGACACAATAATCGAAGTTACAAAAACTGCGTTAAAAAAATAGCAACTCCTAATGAAATGCTTAAAACATTATGCAAATCCATACATGATGAATTTATTGGAATTAAACCAGATTCCGACGAGAAGATTAAAAAGTGGCAAAGAAAACTTATCAATCTTAGCATATATGATATGAAATATGTTGAGAACTACCTTGAAAAGTTTAGCCAATATTATTATAAAATTGGTCGGAATGAAACAAATCTTGATATGTTCTATGATAAATTACCTTATCCTATGAATACACTAATCAATGACAAATATAAAGAATCGAGTGACAAGGAAAATGGTGTGGATACATTAGGAGTAAGAAATTCATATCTTAGGAAGTGGATTAATGAGCAATGTCTAGATATCCAAAAACACCATAAAATGAAAAAACAATTCCTGGTATGTAGGGATACTCCAAACCAATGAGGTTATGACCCTGAAAAAAGAAGTCGGAAAAAGTTCTATAGGAAGAAACATTTCAATAAACAAAGGGGCCAGAAATATAAAAGAAAATATTATAATTAACCTCATCCCAATACTAGAAGATTTTTTAGAAAATCAACATATTATCCTAAAGAAAAATCTAATTGTAAATGTTGGTTATGTGGAGAAATAGGTCATTATGCAAATGAATGCAAGAATAAAAAGAATAATAAACTCATAGAAGCACTTGGGAGTTTAGACTATGTTGAATTGACTGAAGATGAAGCCCTTGAATTAGCATTAGGAAATAACAAAGGAATAGTTGAAATAATACAATATCCCGATGAAGAAATAGAAGAAAATAGTAACTACGAAACCAATAATATGATGGATTGTGACGAAAATAACCAAATATCCCTAGGAAGTTTAAAAGGTGAAGATTTTTCAGTGGATGATGAAGATCAAGAGATTGTATCAGAATGGATTCTTCCTACAATCCAAAAGGATAATATTCATAAAAAATCGATATTTGAATTTAAGAGTAAATATGTATGTGAACAAATGGAAGGAGATTTAGAAATAAAAGATTGTGAATTTGATGGCGAAGTAATAAACCTTATCAATTGGAAAAATATAGAAAAATACAACCGAAATAAGAAGTATCGATATATTCATGTTGGAAGTGTCCAAATACAAGTATCACCTTTACAACATTTGGGAAAAGACATAGATCTTTATGCACTACTTTGTGATATCAGACAAAATAAATTTCAAGATCAGATAATTAGTGGGGTTAAAACTAATCTATGTCATGGGTCTATAGGGTTTAATGGTAGACCAGGATATTATGTAAGCCTCAAGGATGCTTATGCTCATAATTTCCTAACCCTGAAGTTAAAAACTATCGGAATAAACATGAAAGATGGTACATTTCCTATACAAGTGTTTTGGAAAATAATATATAAATTAGATAATACCATAGATCCAAAGAAAAAATTAACTATGGTGGAAGCTGAAAAATTTGAATGTTTAGCCCCAAGACAAATAATAAAACCTATAAAAACTAGACCTGAAGATATAAGATTAGATAGAAGATGGATTCCTAATTTTGAAAGTCCTAGTAAACTATCTAAGAATGTCATTAAAATTAATGAATCAGGAAAAATCACTATAAAGCCACAGTTATTTAGAAGTCAAAGTGTAAGAGAAGAAAGATCATCTTTGTTCAAAAGAGAAAATCTTGAAAAGGAAGATGATATACAAAGTGTAACGAGTAATTTAAGCGAAATGAGTTTTGAACCACCAAGAGCTAGTGTTGATGGTTCTAGTATGGACGGAAAAAGAATTATAGGATATAAAACTAGAACTTTAAGCGAGCCTATTTATGAAGAAGAAATCAGTTTACAAATGGAATTAATCAATACAACTGAACTAACCAGTACAAATCCAAATAGTATTTATATTCCTATCAAAATATGCATAGAAAATTACAATAAATATGAATTATGTGCATACATAGATAGTGGGTGCTCAGTTTGTTTTGGAAAGAAAACTTTGTTCCCTGATTTTCGTTGGAAAAAAGCAAAGTATCCTATGCAAGTAAGAATAGCAGATAATAGTGTTATGGAACATAATGAAGTCATAGAAAAATTACCTATAGAAATAGGTGGAATACAATGCATAATATCAGTATTATGGGCTATCGATCAACCCTCTCATGATTTGATTATAGGTAATAATTGTCAAAGACTTTACTCTCCATGCACTCAAACAGTTGAACAATTAATATTTACTATTAATGACCATTCTGTCCCTATTAAAAAATTAACTAAAGGATATACTCAACAAAAAATGGAATTTACGCGCAGCCAGCGTGGTGATAGGGTTACTACTACACAACAAGAAGTTAACCTAACAATTTCATTACTTGAGTTATAAATCAAAGACCAGATTGATCAACAATAAGAAAATTATGTAAAGAACTCTACTCAGATAATCCTTTAAAATTCTGGAATAAGGACAAAACTTTTGCTAAAATATCTTTAATGGACCCAAACACCATTATTCGGGTAAAAAAAATGGTATATACACACCAAGATATTAAAGAATTTGACAGGCAGATAAAAGAACTATTAGATAAGGGATTGATAAGGAACAGTAAAAGTCCTCATACAAGTCCTGCCTTCATGGTAAGAAATCATGCAGAAGAAAAAAGAGGTAAAGCTAGAATGATTATTAATTATAAAAAATTAAATGATAATACTGTCTTTGATGGATATTATATACCTAACAAAACCGTTCTCTTTAATAGAATACAAGCAGCTTCTTGGTTCTCTAAAATGGATTGTAAAAGTGGATACTGGCAAATAAAAATGAAAAAAGAAAGTATCCCTTAACCGCGTTTAGTGCTCCTCAAGGACATTACGAATGGATAGTTATGCCTTTCGGTTTAAAAAATGCACCTCAAATATTCCAAAGAAGAATGGATAATATCTTTAAAGACCTTAATCATTGTTGCTTAGTTTATATTGATGATATTTTTATAATTTATAAAACAATTGAGCAGCACAAAAATGACGTATTAGCAGTAACACAAAGATGCTTAAATCATGGAATCGTCCTTGGAAAAAGTAAGTGCACCTATGCTGAACAAGAAATTGAGTTTTTAGGATTAGAAATAAAGGTTGGTCAAATTATACTACAAAAACATATCCTCAAAAAAATAGATAAATTTCCAGATAAAATTGAGGATAGGAAACAATTAGAAAGATTTTTAAGATGCCTCACATATGCTTCTGATTTTATGAAAGATCTAGCTAAATTAAGAAAGCCGTTACAACAAAAACTTAAAAAAGAAATTAGTTAGACTTGGGTGGCAAATGACTCTAAGATTGTTCAAAACTTTAAAAAGTTATGTAAAAATCTTTCGGTATTAACATTACGTACGGATGAAGATAATTTAGTTCTCGAGACAGATGCTAGTAATGAACATTGGAGTGTGGTATTAAAAATTAAAGAAGGAGAAAGACTTTGCAAATACGGTAGTGGGAGTTTTAATAAAGCCGAATGCAACTATCCTACTATGGAGAAAGAAATTCTTGCAGTCATTAGAGGAATAGAAAATTTTCTAATATTTCTGGCACCAAAAATGTTTTTAGTAAGAACTGATTGCAAAGGGATACTTGGTTTTGTTAAAAAGAATTTATCTAATATGCAAGCGCAAGGGAGGCTCCTGCGTTGGCAATTATGGCTTAACCAGTTCTCTTTCACTGTGGAGCATATACAGGACTCAAAAAATTCTCTAGCTGACAGTTTAACTAGAGAGTTAGCTAATGGTGATGAGAAATCAGAGACGAAACAGACATCAGGAGGAAAAGGACTATGTAGGGCTAACACAAGCCCAAAAAGATGTCCTTAAGACAGAAATATCAAGAGCTTTGGAGTGGGTATCACCCTCTAGCAGATCACTCTCAGACATTCTAAAATATCTCGCAACCAATCATTCACGAGATGGAATGCTGAGACTTAATAGTTACACGGTACAAAGATTTTTAAGTTTGGAGTTACAAGTTAAGATTCTTCAATGTCCACTTGATATACAAGATAAAATACGAAACCATTTAAAAGATAATTACCTCCGGGAGTGGTACGCCGAAGTAGTTAATCGAAAAACCTCATACTATGATATGTAGGAAACGTGGACTAGATTCATTGATTATCCAGATAATACTGGAATAGCTTAGCTCTCAATAGCAACCAACACCATTTGGGCAAAAAACGAATTATTTAAATCATGGGATTATGGAATGATTTATTGTTTCCAAGGAGTGCCTAAACCTGATGGACCTCTCTTCAACAAATTTACAAAATTCCAAAAATTTATTTTTAGGAGAATTTATCAAGTTAGACAGAAGGAATTGGTATGGGTTAAAGTAGTAAACGCCATGATCGAGATGGAGGAAGGAAAGATCAAACCAGCACACTACTTGATCAAACTCCTTGACCCCTGGCATTACCCGACTTGTCAACTTGAGTGGATTAGTGTCAAGCAAACAAGAATAAAAAAATCCTACTGAAGCTAGAGCTGTTGGTTTCTTTCAAATTGCAAAATAAACCTGGTCTTTAGGTCAAAATAGATATAAATATATTCATTATGGAAACACTACTCTTATTTACCCTCCAAAATAGGAAGAATACTTTAAAATAGAAGAAAAATAAACTGATTCCCTACACAAATATCTTGAAGAAATTGAAGCGGGAAAATTTTTATCTGAAGAAGGAAAACAACACTTATTTGAAACATATATGTGTTGGGATCAAGAATATGCAATGGGCATGATTGATAGTATTAATGAAGATTATGATGACGATGATTATGCTAATTGAGAGAACCAAATTGGAGATGAAGGAATACAAAATATGATGATAGAATAGGCCTCATATCTCACGCTATTCTGAAAAGTTTTGTATTATTAGCACAAGAAATCCACTACTAGCAGAAAAAATCCACTATTGTAAGCTTTTACTTTATTTTATGTCAAGAGTGTAATAATGGTAGAGTAGAAGGCATTTTCTATAGTAGGAACCCTATGTAAATTTCTCTATAAAAAGAGGAGTGGATGCATTGTGAAGGGCAGAGTTTCTTGGGCATTCTTGAATACTGAAGAGAAAAGATTTTGCTACACAAATCTCTCTCAGAATCAAGTTTCTCTAAGAGAACATATAAGTCTATAGACACCTATTGGGTTCCTGGTTTTGATGATAACAAACAAAGTGTCCTTATCTATGTGTGAACTAACTATGATGGCAGGTTGACTTAAGGATGCAAGAAAATACAATGCTCAAAGCATGATTGCTTATGAAGATGCTTGGATCCTAACAAGACATGAAGACAATGTAATGTAGTTAAGTGCATTTGTCATTAGTCTTTATGTACTATGCTTGACTAGTTAGCAAGAGTCTAAATTGATCATGACAAGGGAACAAGGTTGTAGGACAGAGTGCATGCGTCTATGAGTACAGGGGAGCATTCTTATGAACCCTATTCTCTATGACCAACACTGCAGCTTGAAGGAACCAAAGGGGAACAACGAGTTGAACCCTGTTCCTTCTAAGCTGTGTATCTAGACGAGTTTGCATAATATCGTATTTATTATTTCTACGAATATTTTGTGTATTATATTTTTAGATATTAACACAAAAATTCTTCTGAGGAAATATATTTTATTTTGGAAAAATGAATATTGCAAAATCGTGTTTTAAACAGAAAAAGTATTTTATTTTGAAAATATATTATCTTGGAGAAAGTATTTTACTTAAATGGCCAAGTTTATTGTTTAAGGTAAGTGAATTATCTTTTGAAATATTTCTAATTATCTTTTAGAGAGTATATTCTGATAAATCACTTGCTAGCTGGCCAAGATTTTCTGTTAAGGTATTTAAATAATTTTATAGTATAGGACGAGTTAAGGAAAGATTTTTGATCTTTATTTAAACTCTATCCTATCTTTTGAAGATCTTACCTTTTATATTCTGAAGAGATTTAACCTAATTGGACTGAGCTTTTAGGCTTGCCTATATAAGGCGCCTGGTAGGCTCAGTTGAAGGGTCAAGCTTTGCGTGCATTATTGAGATCTGAATCATTTGTGCAAAGCGTTCATTCGTCCAAACCAGATGCGTTCAGTACTCACAAAAAAAACCTTGAACCCTGTTCCCTGTCCTGGTCAGTTTGAGTCTTTGCTTAGATTGGTCATTGCATATAGGTTTTCTGTGGTCTTATTTTGCTTATTGTTGAAGCGTGTAATAGGACAAACAATCTGGTTATTTGTAATTGCTCTAACTTAGTGACAATCGTAGAGTTTCTCTCAGGTCAGTATGTGACTTGGAGAGATATGCAATGCATCAGTGACGGTGTGTGGTGGTGTTAGGGTACTGTGTTACTCTATGCACCCCCTCCTATAGAGTAACTTAGGCACTCTTCAGTTGGTATCAGAGCAAGGTTACTCATTAAATGGTTAACACCTTGAGTTTTTTTCGCAAAAATGATTGCACCCAGTGAGATGAGGGAAGGACAAACCATTAACCGTCCACCACTGTTTAATGGAGAGTTTTACTCTTGGTGGAAGAAAAGAATGGAAATTTTCATCAAGGCAGAAGACTATGAGTTATGACAAATAACTCAGAAGGGAGATCTGGTTATAGAGCAAGTGGATGCACGAGGAAAGACAAGCATCAAACCTCCAGAAAAATGGACCAATACTGACATGAAGCATATAGAGAAAAATGCTAGAGCTGTCAAACTCTTACATAGTGGAGTTGATGCTAAGGAATACAATCGCATTCAAGGATGTGACACTGCTCAAAGCATCTGGAAGACTTTGGAGACTGTGTATGAAGGCACCTCACAGGTAAAGCAATCCAAAATTGATATGATGATTAGGCAACATGAATTGTTTAACATGGAACCAACAGAGACTATCAAAGACATGTATACTCGGTTCAACAATATCCTAAATCAACTCAAATCCCTTGGCAAACCCTTTGATGAAGAAGATGTTGTTAGAAAGTTGTTAAGGAGTCTACCAGTAAACACTGCATGGACACCTAAAGTGACGGCTATTCAATAGGCAAGGGATTTGACCACCATGAAGGTTGAAGAATTAATTGGTAACTTAATGACTCATGAGTTGCAAATTAAATCTAATAAGCCTAAGAGAGAAAAGGAGATTTCTTTCCAAGTGGATGAGATTCCTGAAGATGACCTAGATCTAAATGAAGATGAGATAAGCCTTGTTGCCAGGAAGTTTTCTCGCTTCTATGGTAATAAAGGAAGCTTCACTCAAACTTCGTCAAATTTAGGAAAAGGTGGAAACTTCGACAAGTCCAAGATCAGATGTCACAAGTGCTCAAGACTTGGTCACTTCAAGAACGAGTGTCCAGAGCCAAGTGAGAACATGCAGACAGAACAACGTCCATCCTCCTCCAGAAGCCAGAAAGGTTCACCAAAAGAGAAGCAAGATATGTGAGCATGCTGGCTGGTTGGTAAGACAACGAGGAGGATAATCCAGACGATGGAGTGGAGGATCTATACCCCACGGCCAGAACAGATATCTCTCCTAAAGATGAAGAAGCAGAGGTAGGTATTCTTGAAATTAAAAGTAAAATTGCTTCTTGGTCTAGAGATAAATTGTTTAAGATGGTACTTTCTATGATGGATCAGTATGAAGAGTTAAACAGTGAAAAAGATAACATTTTGCATGCTTATAATGATTCAAAGGAAGATGTAAGTGAACTGTTAGGATCAAAGTCAACTACGAGAAAATGTTAAAAACCCTAAGAAGAGAAGATAAAGATCTCAAAGAAACAGTATGCAAAATGGATGAAACAAGGTTCATCCTTGAAAGTAAATGTTTATCTCTTGAGACTGAGCTATCTAAGAAAGCTACTGAGACCTTAGGACCTATATATGTTTGTGATGAGACTGGTCTAGATGAGTTAAAATTTGAATGTGAAATTCTTAGGATTAACTTGGAAAAGAAACTTGAAAAATCTAAGGACTATAAAGGCAAGTTGGATAAGGTTCAAGAAGAACTAGTTCGTCTTAACAAATGGACTAGTTCATCTCAAGTCTTAAAATGGCTAAATGATCATCACAATAGGTTTAAAAATGGTCTAGGAAGAAAACCTAAGAAGGATGACTGGACTCCAAACACCAAATATGTTGGATTAAAATATAACAGACTTTGTTGGCATTGTGGACAAGGTGGTCACTACAGGTACGAATTCCAGGAGAGAACTAGGTCTGTTGCCAATTATAAACAACATGTAAAACAAGTTTGGATGAGAAAAGACAAAGTTAAAAATAATTCTGAGAAAAGGGAGCCCAAGCAAGTGTGGGTTCCTAAAACTAACAAGTGACTCTCATTGCAGGCTAAAGTGAAAGACAACAAGCCATGGTATGTGGACAATGGCTGCTCAAAGCACATGACAGGAGAAAAATATGTATTTCTTTCACTCACAGCCTGTGAAGGTGGAACTGTGACTTTTGGTGACGACCAAACAGGTGAAGTGGTTGGCATAGGTAAGGTTGGTAAGTCACTATCGCACTCCATAGATGAAGTCTACTTGGTTGATGGTAAGTACTTCACGACCTCTTGAGCTTCTACACATGGATCTTTGTGGTCCTATGGAAGAAATTATGTCTTTGTTATTGTAGATAACTATTCTAGATTCACATGGACCCTGTTGCTTGTTTCCAAAGATGAAACTTTTGATGTGTTTGAAATCTTTTCTAACTGAATGCAGAAACAGGTTGGAGCTGATATATTATCTCTAAGGTCTGATCATGGCACAGAGTTCGATAATGACAAATTCATAAACTACTGTGTTCAGCATGGCATTGATCACAACTTCTCTGCCCGAAGGATTCCTCAACAGAACGGGGTAGTTGAAAGAAAGAACAGGACCCTGGAAGACATAGCTAGAACCCTGTTGCTAGCTAGTGACCTTCCTAAGAACATGTGGGGAGAAGCGGTCATCACAGCTTGCTATATCATAAATCGTGCCATGCTAAGGCCTATTTTGAGAAAGACACCCTATGAATTACTCAGAGGAAGAAAGCCAAACATTTTCCACTTTAGAGCCTTTGGTTGTAAGTGCTATGTACATAACAACGGAAAGACTAACCTGGGAAAATTTGATGCTAGAAATGATGAGGCTGTCTTTGTAGGTTATGCTCCTGAGAGCAAAGCATACAGGGTCTTCAACAAGAGAACTCCGAAAGTTGAGGAAAGTGTCCATGTTGTGTTTGATGAATCTAATGCTAGTTTTGAGTCATTGCTGTAGGATAAAGAAGACTTCCCAATTGGCCTTGCGCCAGAAAGGGAAGAAGAAGAAGAAGAAGAAACCTCAGGAGAAACAGGTAATGTTGTGGAGGAAGAAACATGGTCCACACCTCCAAGAATCCACACAATGGACTCAGGGGGAACAAATACTCCTGATATGGGAACAACACCCATAGAGGAAGGAGCTGATCACAATGAAAGTCCAAGTGAGAACCCTGTTCCCTGTGCACAACGAGATGATTCAAAAAGTTCTGGCTTCCAGCCACGGTCTTGGAAACATCAGAGTTCTCATCCCATGCATCAAATCATTAGTGATATAAACAAAGGGATTCAAACGAGAGCTTCTGTACAGAACTTTATGGCTTTTTCTGCTTTCTTATCTTATACTAAACCACATCATATCAATGAAGCTTTGCAGGATGCTGATTGGATAACTGCAAATGCAGGAGGAGCTAACCAGTCTGAAAGGAACAAGGTCTAGCACCTTGTTCCTAGACCTGATAATAGGACCATCATTAGGACTAAATGAGTATTCAGGAACAAAGTTGATGAGATCAGTACTGTGGATAGAAACAAGGCTAGATTGGTTGTTCAAGGATACAACCAGCAAGAGGGGATCGACTATGATGAGACATTTGCCCCTGTTGCTAGAATTGAGGCAATACGCATGCTGATAGCGTTTGCAGCTCACATGGACTTTAAGTTGCAACAAATGGATGTCAAAAGAGTCTTTTTGAATGGGTACTTGAAAGAGAAAGTCTATGTAAAGCAACCCCCTGGGTTTGAAAGCAATGAGTCCCCTGACCATGTCTATAAACTTGACAAAGCATTGTATGGCTTGAAACAAGCTCCCAGAGCTTGGTATGAACGTCTGTCAAAGTTCTTAATGGACAATGGTTATCAAAGGGGACAAGTTGATACAAGCCTGTTCTTACGAGCAAAGGGGAAAAGTTTGTTAGTTGTACAAATCTATGTTGATGATATAATTTTTGGTGCAACTAATCAATTTTTGTGCAGGGAATTTTCTGAGTTGATGATGAGTGAATTTGGAAAGAGTATGATGGGTGAGCTTAATATCTTTTTAGGCTTACAAATCAAACAAACTTTAGAAGGAACAATGATTCATCAACAGAAGTATGCTAGAGAGTTGATCAAGAAACATGGCATGAGAGATGCCAAGGTCTATGATACACCTGTTGCCACCTATGTCAAATTTGACTTAGATGAAGCAGGTAAGATTGTTGATCAAACAATGTATAGAGGTATGATTGGTTCCTTATTGTACCTAACTGCTAGTAGACTTGATATCATGTACAGTGTTGGCTTGTGTGCAAGGTTTTAAGCAAACCCCAAAGAGTCACATCTTACACAAGTCAAACGTATCCTAAGGTACCTCAAGGGAACTGAAGACTTATGTCTTTGGTACCCTAGGGGTGATGGCATTGATTTAATCGGCTATGCTGACGATGATTATGCAGGGTACCTTGTAGACAGGAAGAGCACATCAGGGATAGCAACGTTCCTAGGGCCTTGCTTGATCTCTTGGGCCTCCAAAAACCAAAATTCTGTGGCCATGTCTACTGCTGAAGCTGAGTTGTATGCCAATCTTGTGTGACAACACAAGTGCTATAAATATTTCCAAGAATCCAGTGCAACATTCAAGAACAAACCACATTGACATTAGACATCACTTTCTGAGAGACAATGCAGAGAAAGGATTCACTAAATTAAACTTTTGCAAGACGGAGGATCAATTGGCAGACCTCTTTACTAAACCATTGAGCAGAGAAAGGTATGAGAAACTTAGACTAGAAATAGGCATGATCAAGATTACTTAGTTTTATGTGCACCCTGTTCCCTCGATGATTGGCTAGAGTGTGTCTACATGTTTTATGTGTGTATATATGTGATCTGTTTGGCCCTTTAAAGCTTTTGTATGTCTATACCAGCTAGCTTGCAGTAAAATGCATAACTGTATGACCTGAACTAAAGGACTCACTTACCCTGTTCCCTCAGTCACTCTGCCTCAAGCAAATACTATTCCAGCTGGGCAAATTCAGACGCATTTAATTGTGTCTGATTTCCTAATTATTAGAGGCGGTTGGATTTATTTCCCTATAAATAGAGGCTAGCCATTGTTTTTCATCATCACAACTCAAAATTAGCTCCCTAAATCTTCTCTCTCTTTCTCAAATTCTTCCCATTAATTTTCTTTCTCTCTCAAAATCCTCCCGTTAATCTTTCTTCTCTCAGATCCCTTCATCTTTTCCTCAAGTTTTTGAATTTTCTTCCCGTTAATTCAAGAAACAACTTCCCCAATTCTCGTTCTTTCTTTTTCCTCTCAAACCCTAATTTAGGCTATAAATAACAATGGTGACTGGAACTCGATCCACTGCATCCAAGAAATCTCCAGCTGAGAAATCACCTTCTACCACTCCCATCAAGTCTTCTACCCCTGGTATAAAACCTGATATGCTTGTCAATATGTCAGCTCGTAAGAAAACTGGACCCATTGGTTCTTCTTCTCCCCCACCACCACCGTCTTCATCATCTTCACCTCCACCTCCACCTCCTAATACTGATCAACTGGGGAAGGATGATGCTAAAAGAATAGGGGCTTCTTCGGCCAAAAAAAAGTCAAAGAAAAGCGTCCCAAAAGGTGCTAGCATCTCTGAGCTAGCTGCAGAAGTTGACGCTCTTCTGGATGAAGGAGCTGCAATTGGGGCAAAGTATGTGAAGGAGAAGGGTGCGCAGGGAAAGAAAAAGAAAGAGGGTGCTGGAAAATCAAAAGGAGAGCCTGAGGGAGAGAAAAATGCGAGCGAGGGAGTAGAGAAGCCTGAAACAGAGAGTTTCACTGCTCAGGGAGAACAGGGGTCAGCTGAGAAACCACCTGCTCCCACAGCTGGTTCCAAGACAACAAAGAAGACCACTGCTTGGTCTTCAAAGAAACAGGGTCCATCCATCCAGGACCCTGTCTCAGCAACTGCTACACCATCTCCTCACCCAAAGAAGAGGAAATCAGCGGCTGCACGTGTCTTGGACATCCCGTCTGAGTCACCCTAGCCAAAGACTGCTAACCCATCTTCTAGACCAGCCACGAAGAAAACCATGGTCTCCCCTCCCTCAACCTCTACTGCTGCTTCTAAAAGCAAGAAAAAGAAACAGAACCCAGACGCCATTGATGCCAGGACAACTCAGATCCTCTTTAGAAAATGCATCACTGGCAAGGTATGGTGTCTTAACTGGATGAAAGACAAAGGGCTTGGGGAATTTGTGTCCAATGTCTTGTCTCAGGGGTGGGGTACCTACTTAACCACTAGGACTACATTTCATTATGCTGCGTTTAAGCAATTTTACCTAAATTGTTCTGTGAAGAATGGAGTGGTTAAGAGTGAGGTGTCTGGGGTCTCCATCAAATTTAATGCCTCTAACCTGGGGAAAATCTTGGGGATCCCCTGTGAAGAGTTTGCTGAATGGGCTAGGGTGGTGTGTGGCCTGAGTATGAAGGCCTTGATCCCATCGCTATCGTGAGGAAGTACACATGGGACATGGAGGTGAATGTGGCCTCTAGGATCAAGGTTGTGGACCTTGTTCCCATGCACAAGTTGCATTTCGTACTTGTGTTTAGGACCCAGGTCCCTAGAGAGGAAGCTAGGGAGTACTGCTCTGCCTACGACATGATCTTATGGATCTGGTAGAGAGGAGGGACAAGGTGAATCTTCCTGCTATCATGATTCATCACATTGGGTATGTCCTCAGTGCCAAGAAAATCACTCATTTTTTGCCTTATGGGTATGCCCTCACCCTGGTCTTCAAGCACTTTGTTGTGCCTCTCTCTGCTGGGACGTCGCCTACAACTGTGAATGAGGTGAGCAAGCAGTACCTGAAGCAAACTGGCTTCAAGTTTGATGAGGATCAGAAGGAGGAGGAGGAAGAGGAGGAGATTGGTTCTGAGGGAGAACAGGGCCCAGAGGCTGTTTCCATGGAAGGAGCCAGCATCAACAGAGCTGCAATGTTTACTACACTGCAACTGGTTGAGGCAAAGCTCAATACTATGACCTCCAAGCAAACTGACTTGGCTAAAAGAGTTGTTGATCTTACTGATGCAGTGACCAAGGCTGATCAGGCTCATCAGAGGAGGCATGATGAGCTTGTCAGGATGCTAAAGGATGGGTTTGAAGTTGCACTACAAAAAAATGGTCTTTTTGCGACCGACAAGATCAATCGCAACACGGGTAAAATCGGTCGCAACACGATGCTAGCGACCGATTTGCGACCGAATTTCACCGGTCGGTAAAAAACTTGTCGCTAAACATTTAGCGACTGATTCTGTCTGTCGCTAATTTTAGCGACTGAATTTAGCGTCCGATCGTCGGTCGCAAAATTGAAATTCTTTTAAAAAAAACACCAATTTAGTGACCGAAACTTTCGATCACTAATCTGGGTAATCAATTAATGATATGAACAAAAGTATTTTTGCCACTCCCAACCAAGGCGTGGAATTCCGTCCAGTAAACAAAAAAATTAAAAAGAGTAGAAGGCAATAAAAAGCAAAGATATATCAACTTAACTTCATATCAGGTAAAACACGTTGAATTACAAGTGTCGGAAAAAAATATTGAGATCTGTTAACACAACCTCACCCAAAAAAAAAAAACTTAGTAGAAACCTAGATCTAAAATGAGAACATCTATACATTACCGTACTCCACTTAGATCAGAAAAAAGAAGCAGCAAATGAGTCTAATTACAATTAGTTGTATACATCCGAAATTTTGATGAAAAAACTCAGATTTAACTATATAATCGACCCAAAAAAAAACTATATTCCAAAAATCACAATCAAGATCGAGCAAGGTATGGTCGCCGCTGATGGAGACGAAGCTCGTCAAGTTTAGAGACACAGCCTAGAGGTTGCCTGGCGAGGAGAGAGAAAACGATGGACGCCCATGTCTAGATCTTCGTTTTCACCGCCCAGATAATCAAGATCTCAAAAACCGATCTTGATCTCAAACGCCGATCTTGAACTTCACGAAGATGAGGGAGAAATGGAGATTGAATAATGGAGGGAGAAAAGGGGGCTAAATAATGGAGAGAGAGAAGAAGATTGAGGGTGGAGGTTGAAGTTGATTAGAGTGAGAACATGGAGGCTGAGGATGAGTTAAGAGAGAAAAGGGGAGAAAGGGGGCGTGTGGAGTTGGATAGATTTTAAGGGGGAGCTTTATACTTAGGTTATGGGTTGGACTACAAATGCAAATAACTTAAGAAAATAAATGAAAAGTTTGCTCAATGACCGCTCCATGCCTTCTTTAGTGTTGGAACAACACCATCAGCGACCGAATGGATGGTCAGTCTCATTTTTTAGTAGCTACTACCCCTTTTTTTTGTAGTGTTGAGACTGTTTTCAATGCTGATGACAACCCCAACCCATTAGACCCTGTTCCTTCCTCTGTCTAAGTTGTTTTCTTTTCTTTTCTTTTTTTTTTTTTCTCTCTAGGTGTTGTTTATGCTGTAACAATGCCTTCTTTTGTGATTGTGCTATAAAAAATTTGGTCCTTTTTTATTTATATGATTTGACTATTTTCTGGATGGTCTATATCAATAGATTTTTAAGTTTGAGCTACTCATTCTTGCATTTATTTGCATACACTTAAACCCTGGAGGTGATGGTTGTGACATACTTGGTATAAATTGGCTTAACTTATCACTATTTGCATGTTTAACCAACGTCCATGACACTTTTTGATGATGCCAAAAGAGGGAAGAGTGGTGTGCTTATGATTAGGTTTGATATGATCATGTTTAGGTTTAGTCTAGTTTAATTCGTGTACCTTGTCAACCTATTCACTATGGATGGGTAGCACACAAATTTTTGATTTCTGCTCTAATGGCTTCTGGTTTGAAATTGTGTTTCCTCTGCCTACTCTGATTCTCTAAAGTCTTGTAAGTTGCAATTCTGATTGCAAAGTTTCTCTCTGCAAAAGTCACAACGTGGTGGATGATAATGTTAAGCTGAAGTTCTTGACTGTGTAACTGTGAACCCTGTTCCAACTTACCCGTGGTTCTTATGGTAGGTTCACAGCATTTGGTAAGTCAAGGTAAGAGCTTGAGTTAGTTTTTGTACTCAACTTAATTGGTATCTAGCTCAGATAAGCACACTAGTTTGTCATCATCAAAAAGGGAAAATGTTTTGGGTTCCTGATTTTGATGATAACAAACAAAGTGGCCTTATCTATGTGTGAACTAACTATGATGGCAGGTTGTCTTAAGGATACAAGAAGATACAATGCTCAAAACATGATTGTTCATGAATATGCTTGGATCCTAACAAGACATGAAGACAATGTAATGTAGTTAAGTGCATTCATCATTAGTCTTTATGTACTATGCTTGACTAGTTAGCAAGAGTCTAAATTGATCATGACAAGGGAACAAGGTTGTAGGACTGAGTGCATGCGTCTATGAGTACATGGGAGCATTCTTGTGAACCCTGTTCTCTATGACTAGCATTGCATCTTGAAGGAACCAAAGGGGAACAACGAGTTGGACCCTGTTCCTTCTAAGCTGTGTATCTAGACGAGTTTGCATAATATCGTATTTATTATTTCTACGAATATTTTGTGTATTATCTTTTTAGATATTTTCACAAATATTCTTCTGAGGAAATATATTTTATTTTGGAAAAATGAATATTGCAAAATCGTGTTTTGAACAGAAAAATTATTTTATTTTGAAAAGATATTATCTTGGAGAAAGTATTTTACTTAAATGGCCAAGTTTATTGTTTAAGGTAAGTGAATTATCTTTTGGAATATTTCTAATTATCTTTTAAAGAGTATATTCTGATAAATCACTTGCTAGCTGGCCAAGATTTTCTGTTAAGATATTTGGACGGTTTTATAGTATAGGACGAGTTAAGGAAAGATCTTTGATCTTTACTTAAACTCTATCCTATCTTTTGAAGATATTATCTTTTATATTCTGAAGAGATTTAACCTAATTGGACTGAGCTTTTCGGCCTGCCTATATAAGGCGCCTGGTAGGCTCAGTTGAAGGGTCAAGCTTTGCGTGCATTATTGAGATCAGAATCATTTGTGCAAAGCGTTCATTCGTCCAAACCAGATACGTCCAGTACTCACAAAAACAACCTTGAACCTTGTTCCCTGTCCTGATCAGTTTGAGTCTTTGCTTTGATTGGTCATTGCATAATAGGTTTTCTGTGGTCTTATTTTGCTTAGTGTTGAAGCGTGTAATAGGACAAAGAATCTAGTTATTTGTAATTGCTCTACCTTAGTGACAAGCGTAGAGTTTCTCTCAGGTCAGTGTGTGACTTGGAGAGATAAGCAACGCATCATTGACGGTGTGTGGTGGTGTTAGGGTATTGTGCTGTATCCTGTGTTTTTGGCTCTAGTTATAAGAGAAGTAGTGTGACAAAATCCCAAGTAACTGGGTCATGGTTTTTACTCCTATTGAGCCTAGGAGGTTTTCCACGTGAAAAAAGCGTTGTGTTATATACTTTCAGTCTTTACATTCTGCTTCAGTTCACTTCATAGGAACACCGTCCATAACGTTGTTCCCTACCCAGTTCTCAAGTTGCAAAACGCGAGAATTTGGAGTCACTCTATTCCCCCCCTCTAGAGTAACTTAGGCACTCTTCAACACCCTTCTGTAGTGCAGTAAGCTTTCAGTTTTCTTCTGTAATCTTTTCCCAGAAGGGAACGTTATCCCTTCGAACCTTATATCATAAATAATATGAGTTCTTGATTTAAGCCTCATCATTCTTGTCTAAATATATTCTTAAAGACTACGGTCCGAGGTAGGAAACAAAACGGATTTGTGCTGTGCCTGATCTAAGGAAGGGGTGGTTGAGATTAGCAACCTCTAGAAATCTAGAAGCTATAAAGAATACCAGAGGATCCGTAACCAACTAAGTTCAGGTAACGGTCAAAACTCTTTAATTATATGTTTTATATGTGAAGCATGGTGGGCATTTAACCATAGAATACATATTATGTGTGGTATAAGTAGTAGATTGTGATAATTAGTACCGTTAAAAGTCATTAATTAACTTATAAAAGTGTTTTAAATCCTTTCCTAAATTACTTAGCATCACTTTATTATAATACAAGTACTGTATTAAATATGTTGTTATATTAATATTTGGTTTATAATATTTTAAAGTTATTTCAAATAACTATTAGGCCAAAGGAAAAAGTAACCAAAAACATCAAGGACTAAAAAGCAAATAAAAAGCAAGTATGTGGGAACACTATTCCACCACACAGTGTTGGATGTAGCAAAACTCGTGTGACCCCCAGCCAAAAAAAAAGTTCATAATATATAAATGTTCTTACACTTAAAATACACAAAATAAAACAACTTCAGCATATTGGTGAAGTATCTTTCTCATAACCAAGAGGTTAGGGGTTCAAGCCTTGACCCCCCATAGTATTTTTTTGCAAGTTCCGCCTCTGAGATCCAGCATGCTCAGCTCCCATCTTGCCACCTTTGGGTACTGCCATATCAACTTTCAAGTGATGTACTGAGACACTAATATTTAACTCTCTGACACTCCCCCACCCAGGCCACCACTTGAAGCTTTTCTGTCTGCATCGAAATCATGGATTTTGGTTTCAGTGGGAGTTGCGAAATATAAAGAAAAATCCCTTGTTTAAAATTTTATTTTATATTAGTGAAACAACTATAAAAGATTTCGACTACTACTACATGTTTGTGTTTGAGAACGATTTCTAATTTGTTCTTGCTCGTAAACAAGGAGTGGAATGTTGGTGAAACTTTGACCAAGTGTGGACGGGACATGGTAAAACAATCGTGAACGGGATGAAGAGCTTCTAGGTATGTCGTTGCATGGAAAATCGATGAAACCAAAGGATTGCACTAAAGGGTCATACAGATATCTTAACACAGACATTCCAACTGAACCACTTAACTAAGCTGAAAAACATGTGACAATTTTGACCTCATCAATTGAAAACAACTACAATTGCATATAACTAAATTTTATTCCACAGCTACCCCATACTATTAGAGCATGGGCAACCATGTAACTAGCCTATAAAGAAAAATCATGTTCACTCGGAAACCCACAAAACATTGTCACCATGTAGGAAAGGGCACAGTGCTTGGCCAGGGCGAGTATGGAGGACCTTGAAGCCTCCATAGAGTGGACTCCATGATGACATGTAGGGTTGGCAAAAATTGACCCGACCCGATAACCCGACCCGAACCTAACCCGAAAAAAGCGGGTTAGGGTTGGGATTTTCGACCCGAAACATTAAATGGGTCGACTTGATTGACCCGAAAACTTAAATGGGTTAGGTTAAGGTTGAAAATTTCAACCTGCTCAACCTGAAAATTACCTGCTCAACCCGAAAATATTAAATGGGTCAGGTCACAGATCAGGTCGACCTGATTTTTATCGGGTTCGGGTCGACCTGATCCGTTTAACCCATCTAAGTTAGAGATTAAAGCTTAGCCCACAAGTGAAATGGAAAAAAAAAAAAAACTGACCCAAAACTTAGCCCAAGCCCAAGCCCAAAATAGAGATAAAAGAGGGGAAAAAAAAACCCTACCCCTCATTTTATTTTGCCGTCATTTTATTTCTCTCTCTTCCTCACTCTCTCTCATTCTCTCATATTCTGGATCCTTCTTCGGCTCTTCGCCTCTTCCTCTCTCCATCTCTCGATCTCACTGTCTCTCTCATTCTCTATCTTCCTCATCTTCAAACTCTTCCTCAGTTCCTCACTCACTCTGTCTCACTCTCTCTCACTCTCAGTCTCACTCTCTCACTCTCGAGATCTCTCGATCTCTCGATCTCACTCTCTCGATCTCTCGATCTCACTGTCTCGACTTCTCTCATTCTTTGTTTTCAAGTTGTGCACCTTATATCTTTGCTGTTGGGTTGGAATTGGAGTACCTTGTATTCAAGTAAGTTAAAGTATATTCTTATAGTGGTTTTGTTTAGATTAATGGTTTATTCATGTTTAAGTTTTAAACTTTTAATTCAGTCGAATCTTCATCTCTTTTTCTCTTTTTTTCACCCTAACTTTCAAATCTCTCATCTCTTCATCTCTTTTTCTCTTTTTCTCACTTTATTTATGTTTTCTATCTTTTTTTTTTTTTTTTACAGATTTAATCAAGTTATACCTCACAAATTCCAAACAAGACGGTTAGTTTTCTCTTTTTCTCAGTTCATCTATGTCTTCTGATTATATTTTTAATTCGTTTAATTTAAATTATGATAGATTCTGAGTACATATACATAAATTGCTTTGACTGTGGAGTCTGTTTTCGGTGGATGGTGGTCTGTTTGTATCTTGTTGGTGTTCAGTGTTGCTGTAAGTTGGTTGTTGCTTAGATTAATGGTTTATTCATGTTTAAGTTTTAAACTTTTAATTCAGTCGAATGGGTAGATTTTGCTTAGTATTTGTGGTTCTGTTTTCATGAGTTTTATTGAAAAAGGAATTGTATACAATTGTTGTATAGAAAATTATGATAGATTCTGAGTACATATACATAAATTGCTTTGACTGTGGAGTCTGTTTTCGGTGGATGGTGGTCTGTTTGTGTCTTGTTGGTGTTCAGTGTTGCTGTAAGTTTGTGTCTAGTTTTTGATTTTTGATTTTATGTAGATGGAGGGTTTTGCTCATGATATTGAAGATCTGAGTTCTGATGAGGCTTTAGACTCGACGCCTAAAGCTGCTAGTGGGAGCGTTAAAAGCAAAACAACAAACACGAAGACATTTTTGGGTAAGAATTTCAAACGTTCTAGGAGGCTTAGTTCTGGTGTTTGGGTTAATTATGAGATTCTTAAACCTGATATGGATGGAAAATTAACTTGCAAATGCAAAAAATGTGGTAAAGTGTATAATGCGGATAGTAAAATGGGTACTGGAAATCTGATTAGGCATCTTAAGACTTGCAAAAAGAGGTTTACCAGGGATGTAGGGCAAATGATTTTAGAATCTGGTACTAGTGGTTCTTTGTCTACTAGGTTTCTTAATTTCAACCCTAATGTATTTCGTGAAATGTTGGCTGTTGCTGTTGTTGAGCATGATCTTCCATTTCAATTTGTTGAGTATGAGGGAATTAGGAGGTGTTTCAATTATTTGAATCCTGATTTAAAATTTGTTTCAAGAAACACTTTGAAGGCTGATATTCTTAAGATGTATAAGAACGAGAAAGGGAAATTAATGGATGAGTTGAGCTTAGTTCCCGGTAGAATAGCACTCACTTCTGATTGTTGGACATCTATAACCACTGATGGATACATTGCTTTGACTGCCCATTATATTGACAAAGCATGGACTTTGCAAAAGAGAATTTTGAATTTCTGTTTTTTGCCTCCTCCCCATTCGGGTATTGCTTTATGTGAAGAAGTGCATACATTGTTGAGAAGTTGGGGTATTCAAAACAAAGTGATGTCTATGACTTTAGATAATGCTTCTGCCAATGATGTCTTTGCTGGTTTGCTTAAGAATGAGCTTGATTTGGTGTGTGATGGTGAGTTTTTTCATGTGAGATGTTGTGCACATATCCTAAATTTAATTGTGCAAGATGGTTTGAAAGTTATTGATGAGGCTGTTGTGAAAGTTAGAGAGAGTGTCAAGTATTGTAAGGGTTCCCAATCTAGAAAGCAAAAGTTTTTGGAATGTGTGAAATATGTTAAGCTTGATTATGTGAAGGGACTTAGGCAAGATGTGCCCACTAGGTGGAACTCCACTTACATAATGCTTGAGAGTGTGTTGTATTACAAAAAGGCATTTCTTCATTTTCAATTAACTGATAAGAATTATGCTCATTGTCCAACAAATGAGGAGTGGTTGAAAATTGAGAAACTTGCTAAGTTTTTGAAAGTTTTCTATGAAGTGACCGTTGCATTTTCTGGAAATCAATACACTACTGCCAATCTTTACTTTCCTTACGTCTTGAGGGTTAGATTGTTGTTGAAAGAGGAGTTGCTTAGTCGGGACAAGTTTATGTTTAATATGGCTACTAAGATGTTTGAAAAGTTTGAAAAGTATTGGGATGATTTTAGTATCATAATGGCGGTTGCGGTAATCTTGGATCCTCGTTTTAAGCATCAATTTGTGGAGTGGGGTTTTAAGAAGGTTTATGGGGTAGATAATTATGAGAATGAGTGGCTTGAATTTGAGGGCAAATTTGAAGCTTTATATAAAGCTTACAAGGGTGATTCTGATTCATCTCCATTTGAGTTTCCTGCAATGGCTGCAAATCAGCAAGGTGAAGGCATATTTGATGTTGCTTCCGAATCATTTATGACGGTAAATTATCTAAATTTTTTATGTTTTGTTCTTTTACAATATTCTTTCACATATGTTATTTGCACTTATCAATTTTATTGTTTTCTCTATTGTCTAAATGTCTTTAGGACTTTGATAGCTATTCTCAATTTGGGAAAAGTAGTGGGACAATGAAATCTGATTATGAGTTGTATAAGGAAGAGCCTCTTATGCCTCGCACAACTAAATTGGACATTCTTCTCTATTGGAGGACAAATGAAGTTCGTTATCCTACTCTTTCAAAGATGGCAAGGGATATTTTAGCTATTCCTATATCTACGGTGGCATCCGATTCTGCATTCAGTACCGGTGGTCGGGTACTTGATCCTTATCGGAGTTCGTTGAAGCCATGTACCGTGAAAGCCGTGATTTGTCTAAGAGATTGGGCTTTTGGACAAGGTATTAAATTGTCTAATTTTCTATTTTTAATAATCTGTGTAATCTCATTTTGTAAAGAAAAATTCTGTCTTTTTTTAAGTTTTCTTTGATAATCGTATTAATTATATTTTTTTGTAGCTTTGATTGAACCACAATTGGAGGAGCTTTGTGGATCCATAATGAAATTAAAGGTGAGCGATGAAGAGAAAGAGAACCCAGTTGAGAGTCCGCCGGAATCGGGCTTCGCAGCCGAAACTCCGGAAAGTGCAACCGAATCGACAATGTTCCATTGATTTAAACTTTAAAGTTCTGAAAACTTGGATTTTTTGGTTCTTGTAATTTGTAAACTTGTAACTCTGTCATGACTGTCAGGCTAGCTGGCTAGGTGCTGCCAAAGTGCTTGTAATTTGTAAACTTGGATTTTTTTGGTCATGACAGTGTCACTGTCAGCATGCCTTGAGACTTGAGAGTTTGAGGTGCTTTGAGCACTTGAGGAGGTGGCGAGGTGCTGCCAAAGTGCCAACAAGCATTTTTATGAATCATTTTACAAGTGTGCAAAATAAATCAGGTTACGCAGGTCGTTTTCAAGTCGACCTGATCTGTAACAGATCAGGTTAGGGTCAGATTTTTTGACCTGTTTATTAAACAGATCAGGTTAGGGTCGAGTTTTCTGACCTGTTTAGTAATCAGGTCAGTGGGGTTCAACCCGAACCCGACCCGACCTGATCTGTTTGCCAGCCCTAATGACATGTCTTGGTGGTATCCGACGAAGGCGGTTGCTCTAATCACCGGCTTGTGCTCGTCGTTGTCAACGCTGAGTAGCTCCACCTTTTGTAAGGTGGCTTCTTTCAAAGGGTGGCAATAAAACACTCCGTATGGGAAACTTGCTTTGTGGCAGCTGACGGCATGGTTCCCGTGTGCCAATTTTTCCACACTAACAATGCGATACCTGTAGCAATAGAGTACGTGGTCACATATTACTATCTAGTTTATTTTAGTCCACTAGAAAAGAACACACTGTCACACACTAACACTCACACTCTAGGAGTATACTCTTATGGTATATTAATATTGAACGATTACATCTAGTGGCGGACCTATTTATTGGGTTGGGTATTCAGTTGAATCCACTAGAAGTTTAAAAAAAAAACTTTTTCTAAAATCATTGTTATTTTGTACAATATTCAAGAATCCTCCTATATGTTATAGTACAAGGAAGTGAACCCAGTTGAATTGATTTTTGACTCCGCCATTAATTAAATTGGACTCAACAATTACTTAATTTCAAATTGTTCTAGCATACCATAATCTAACAAGAAAACAAATAATACGATGGGTATACTGTAGGATCTAGTTGCAATGATCTAATCAAATAAGTGGAAGACAACTAGAATCAGGAAACTTAATGGGTCAATAAATACACATAAATATACCTCTTGATGCGTGCCTCGTTGATCGATTAAATATCGATAGGTGCGAATTAGGATTCCAAATGTAATCCCTCTACCGTAGTCCACGTAGCAATCGATTTGATCAATCCAAGCACGTTCGTTAGCTAGAACGAGCACAAGGAACCGTCCCTTGGGCTATGGAGGTGTTTGGTTACTTTAGAGAGAAAATATTAGAGAAGGAGGCTATCAGTTAAACGTGTAACCTAGTTTCCACCTCCTTCTCTTCTATTTAAACTGTAGGCCAGACTATTAGGGCTTCCAAAGACCTAATAACTGACTACTACATATAGTGGGTTTTTCCTAGGTTAGCCCACTTACTGGTCTCTCTTATTAATTAATTAATGCGACTTCTAGGTCCATTAACTAATTATTGATCCATTGATTACTTAAGCGTGTGACCCGTTAGGCCCATCGCATTTAGTAGTCGGCCGACTCATATCGATCCAATTATCGTAAGTGGTCTCTAGCTAAACGTTACGACCTACTAAATCGATGAGTTAACTATCTCTTTAATTTATTCCCGAATTTTGCACCTTGACTGACAGGATATAAATCCTTCATATACATACCCATGGGCGGATTTAGGGGGGTGCCCTTGGGTCCCAGGCCACTGGATTAATTCCAAAAAAAATATATACATTGAAAAAAAATAATTCATATTCCCCAAAAGGCCCCTCTTTTTGAATAATTGAAGGGTCAAAGGGGTCATAACTCTAAAGCAAAAAAAAGGAAGTGAAATCAAACTGAAATATCAAGGCCCACTTTATTCTCTCTCCTCTCTGTTCTCATGTTTTCCTTGTCAAAAAAAAAAAAAAAACTCTCTCATCCATTTTCTTCTCTCTCACTCACGACACAATCCCTCTCTCTCTCTCTCTCAAATCTGACCTCCACCCTCCACGGCCACGCCTGCTGCATACTGCACCGTCATCCGCCGTCCAGGTATACCTGGCAGCCGCAGCCCCTCAACCCTCTTTTTGTTATGTTTTTCAAACTCTAGCTCTTTTCGATTTCAATTCTTATGATAATTAGATCTCAAATTAGCACTTTATTTATATAAATTGTTATTATTATAGGCCCTATGATGATTTATGTATGAAATTGAGTTAGATTTTTTGGTTTTGTATATTTGTTAGTTGTTATGTCAGTGAGTTTTAGAATGAATAAAGTAGTTGTGTTTTTTTTTATGAAAGGGCTAAATTATTTGGAAGTGTTAAATCCTTGTTAGCATTGAAATTTATAAATTGATGATTATGAGTTACAATAGTTAGATTGCAATTTGAGGCATGAAGCTTGTCAAGAACAAGTTGCAGAATAGTATGGGTGATCCAATGTTGAATGATTGTTTAGTTACTTTTGTTGAGAGAGATGCCTTCTTAAAAGTTCCCGATGACAATGTGATTGTACTTTCCTACCCAATTACTTTGTAATATCGAACTTATACTTTTTAAATTTTTATTTGGTCACCCCATTATTATTTTTCTAGATATGCCACTGTACATACCTCATCTTTGTTTCCATTGAAGATCAGGGGTGACATTGACAGAATACACCTTGAGGTTAGAGCCCGATTTCAAGGCCACGGTATAATCAACCGTGTCTTCTAGGGACGAGACGCAACTATGCCGCTCCCTTTTCGTATCTTCACATCGTTTAAGCGTGGAACGCATTCCCTGAGCTTGTTCAGAGGTTGGGTTAATAGAAAATGCAGCCAAAATGTTGGCCAAGTTCTTGGAAGAGAAGTTGAGCTAGGGCTTGGGCTTGGGCTTGGGCTTGGGCTTTGCCATGAAGGGTGGTCCTACATTGGAAGGAGAGGAGCCCATATACGTGATCTCCACGGTGTGGCCGGGTTTGAGGTTTTGTGGCCTGATAAACATGGACCTGAATGCTTCATGTTTAAGCATTATGTCCATGGTTTCAGTTTCGTAATCATACCAGCTGTAAATTGCCATGGTAGCCCATTTGTTGAACTTGCCTTTGCCGCCAACATAATCATAGCCTATCAAGTATATACATATGATGTGTGAGCTACTATTTAATTTGCGTCGTAACTTTTAGTATTACTACTTAATATATATATAAGTATCATTATGAACTTATTTTAGAATTAAAAGTTATATAACAACATATACGTTAAATACATAAGAACTGAACAAAACTTAACTAAAATTAAGCTGGTCGATGGGAAAATAGCCTTACTATCTTTTAATTTTTTAAAATGGTATAAAAGCACTTAATTAATTAACTACCTGATGAGTTTGGCAACATTGCTTGCAATACTGGAGGCATAGAGGTTTTAGGAAGTGTCTTCTCCCAGTGGGATCTTGCTTGATGGGTATTCACAGCTATTGCAGCTTCAACCTGAGACATTAGATTACCGGTTGTTAGCGCGCAATAAGATTCATATACATTATATGCATGTGGCCGGGGAAGTTATAGTGCATGGGACTTAGATAACTTTCTAATGAGGCGATTAAACGTATCATTTTTCTATCTGAAGATATAATTTTTCATGTATAGTGGTATTATTTTTTTGGCTCAAAGATATCAGTCTTCATAGATAAAGTTATCTTATATGAGTTATCGTGTAGATTAGAATACGTACCGACATATATAAATCATAGATTACATTGAAAGGGGGGCCGGTCAGAGAAAGAGAGCACTACACTTACCGAGAGAATGCAAATGAGAAGGAACACCAAGTAACCCATAGCTGAAATTTTAATGGAAGTGAGAATAAAGAGTGGAGAGTAGTGAAGCCTGAAGAGTAGTGAAGAGTGTAGGAGTTGCACTACAAGAAAATTAAGGTTTAGTGGCAATTTGTCTTGTGACAATAAATATTTTGCCATAAGAAAAATGATATAAGTGACAAAGGAGAAATTGCCACATTATCACCTCCTTTCTGTG